>VZUI01088752.1:0-37097 GCA_013401135.1 Cettia cetti | reverse complement strand
CCAGGATGAGCAGAGGGATGGAGCAGCTCTGCTGGGAGGAAGGGCTGGGACAGCTGGGATTGTTCAGCCTGGACAGGGGAAGCTTTGGGGGGACCTCACTGTGGCCTTGCAGTGCCTGAAGGAGCTGCAGGAAGGATGGAGAGAGACAATTGGCAAGGGCTGGAGGGCCAGGACACAGGGAATGGCTTCCCAGTGCCAGAGGGCAGGGCTGGATGGGATATTGGGAAGGAATTGTTGGCTGGGAGGGTGGGGAGGCCCTGGCACAGGGTGCCCAGAGAAGCTGTGGCTGCCCCTGGATCCCTGGCAGTGTCCAAGGCCAGGTTGGACAGTGGGACTTGGAGCAGCCTGGGACAGTGGAAGGTGTCTCTGTCCATGGCAGGGGTCGTATGGGACGGAATTTAGGGTCCCGCCCAAACCAAACAATTTCATGATTTTATGATTCTTAGTATACAGGTAAAGGAGTAACTAATTTCCAGTTAAAATTGTTTTCAACATGAGGCTTTCAAGACAATTTCTTTTTCTGCTGCTGCAGTGATAACATCTGATGCTGTATCTTCTGGCAGTATTTAGGCATGTGAAGTCAAACGCTTACCTAATTGCATATGAGGGTAGCACATCAATACAGTCACATAATCCATAAACATTTCTCATTCATAAGCTCTTATCGCATTACCACTGATTATTAAGGGGGGAAAAACATTAGTGTTATATGGCATCCTTCCCTTTATTATTTTTAGCCTTAAATAAGATTAAAATATGCCAAGGAACAGGAATTTAAGGTGGGGAGCAATCTGAGGCAAGACTGGAAATGAAGTGATTGGAAGCACTTCAAAGATGTGCACAGAGAAGTTGCAGCTCATTTCACAAGCTGCAGCCTGGATATATCTGGTCCTGGCATGGGTGGGATAGAGAGTCACAGTGTGCCAAGAGCTGCATTTGCCATTCTGAATGGCTGAGGCAGCACAGTTCACCACTCAAAGAGCTGTCTGGGAAAGGCTAAGCCAAAATGAAATTAATTTAGATGTTTTTTGAACTGTGGAAGCAGGGATGATGAAGACAATCATACGACTTGAGAGATTCCATGAATAAAAATTGTCTCAAAGATTCAACTTGCTCAAAAAATGCTCATGAAAAAGTCTTTAGATGCAATTCACCAAGAATCACACTGATCCTCTGTAAGATTCCTCTGTAAGGTCATGCTTCATTACTCACTTAAATTAGCAAAATTAATTCTCTTAACTCCAGAGGCGGAATCAATTGAGGAACCAGTGAATGTGATGAAACCACTCTTACATAGGCAACAAAAGATGGTGTTTTGTGTTTTACAGTAAACCTGACTGCAGTAGAAGACCTAAGGGACCTAAGACAAATGGTTGCAAGAAATTATTTGTGGGTAACTTTTGTGTCATCTCTCTTGTGCCCACTAACATATTAGGTTTACTTTAATAAAAAACATAGGAAAAAAAACCCCTTAGTATCTGGTTTAAAGGTTATTATTGTTCTTTTAGAGAGTCTAATCTTATCCTGGGCTCCCTGCCGAGTTATATTAACTAATAAAATTTTTCTTTTGTGTCTTTTTAAAGACACTGCCATGCAACGTACAATTCACTGAAACACTTAATTTTTGTTTTTTAAACTTGGTTTATAGACTTGCCATTAGTCTTGGGCTTCCATAAAGAAAGGGCTTGGTCATATCAAGGAGGCTGCTTAAATCTTGTAGCAGCACACACTACACGGGGAGCAAAACACAACAAAAAGAATGTGTTTTGCTCACCCTGATGCCTTAGGATTTCAGCTTTTATATTTTCAAATATTTGTAATCCTCCAATCCTTTAGTGTATAACTCTAAACTCCATATAGAGTGTTAGCTACTGCTTTCCCATTTTGGTCAGACAGAATAATTCCTCTCTAGGCCTGGGAATCAAGGACATTGCACTGTCCTAGGCCCAGAGAAAGGTAAACAAAAGTGAGTTGAGGGAGCAAATTTGGGGTAAATGACTGCATTACCTGAAGCTGTAATTGGAAGATTAACCCCAATATGCAAATGGACCAAACGTATAAAAGTGTGAAAACCCATGACCTATCATCCAGTTTTTGAGTGTAGCCCCTGAGAAGGCTTTGTCTCCCCAAAATATACATGAAAGCCCTCCAATAAATACAACCACTCTTTATTCCTTAATTTTGTCTGGCTTCTGTTTTTAGTTAGTTCCAAAAGGCATCAGCTGCTGAGCCTTCACTGTTGTTGATCATAGTGTTGGATGAGAGAACAAGGGGATCTGCCCCAGGCACAGCAGTGGCCAGGGAGTGTGTCAGCCTTGGGACAGCTACTAGGAAAATGTGCTTTTTGAGAGCAAAGGGAGAAAGGCTGGCAAAGGGCTTGAGCATGAAGTCTGTAATTTAGATGTCAGGATGTGTCAGATATATCACTGTGAAACTGGATCTGTTACCATTGTGTATGAAATTTACCCACAGAATTTCTCCTCCAGGCAATAAGTAGCCTCCAGTCAGTGCTGGGAGCAGGTCCAACCATCCTTCTGGAATGAGACACTAAAGTGGCCTGGATTTCTGCCCTTACAAAGCCAGGACCACTGGGGTTTTCAGTGCTGGTCCGCTCTTCTCTTACCTTCACAAAACATAAGTAAATACAACTTTATCAATGTTTGATTACATGACTGATGTTGCTGGTTCAGTGGAAGTCCATAAAGGTTAGAATCTGTTAACCACTAATTTACACAGATTTCCAGAACAAAACAAAGGTGATACCAAGGCAACAGATGAACAAGAAATAAACCTGTTCAATCTCTGCAAAGATTCCCCCCTGCCAAGTTCCTTTGAGGCTGGATGGAGCTAGAATTAATTGGCCACCAGTTGCAGACCTGCTGCCTGAGTTGTGAACAGCTGCCAACCAAATCCTACATCCCATCTTAGCACAGTGACTGGGCAACTTCTGGGGGATTCCTTCTATTCCCTTACCTCTGTAGTCTAAATCTGTTTTGATTTCCCCATGCAGAAACAATATATTCACACTTTCAGTTACAAGGTCCCTGACAAATTTATTTCAGTTGACTGTACCAGAAGGAGGTTCTGCAGATACTGTTGACTGTCAGCTTAGACTGTGGTTACAGAGAATGAACCCTCCTGTCCTCATTACTGAGCACTCACAGTGATCAGGAAGTCTGTCTATTGTTGCAGAAAATCAGAGTTTAAAGCAGAAACAAAAAAGAGACATTAGTACTCCTATTAAAACTTACATGGCACTGTCGCAAGGGAAATTTCACAAGCATCTCTCTGCCATTCTCTCAACGTCCTTCACTCAACAAGACAAATAAACTACATCAAATGGTTCATCTTGAACGAAGCTGCAAAGCAGCCATTCCTCCAAAGTACATGTGGAAAAATTCACAGGTGCACAGACTTATTTATCAATTTTGCGTGTTTACGGTCTTCTATTCCACTGCTTAGGAATCAGCTAACTTGCTGTTGTATCATTTCCATGTTTACACCATTGTTAGTGTCAAAATATCTTATGAGTATCTGCTGAAAACCTATTTAAATGCAGGCATTTGACTCTTAACAAGTCAGTACATCAAAACTTACTACTTTTTACAACGTTTAAAAAGCAAACTCTTTCTTCATCAGAGGAAAATAATTTTATTTGAAGCTTGCTGACTGTTCCAGGCAGGAATAAGTTTTCCAGAGAAGCTGTCGCTGCCCCTGGATCTCTGGAAGTGTCCAAGGCCACATTGGACAGGGCTTGGAGCAACCTGGGATAGTAGAAAATGTCCCTGCCTATGGCAGGGGGGTGGCACTGGAAGAGATTAAAGGTCCCTTCCAACCCAAACTATTCTATAAATTTTTGCTTTCACTTATAAAGATAAACCCATTTTCCAGATAGTTTAACCTAATTTTTAAGGCCCTTAAAACCAACAGAAACCTGCATATGAAAAATAGCATATAATGCTTTACAAATTTCATACAACACAGAGCAAACAGGAGACTGACAAACCGGTGCGGTAGATCCCTGTGTTTGGTGGAGTGGGGATGAAAAATGTGCAGTAAATTTTTGTGAGGCATGGGGAACTTATATTGTGCTCCAGTAACACAGTGATATGATTTTGTGTTGGCTCAACTGCTGAATTACTCTTTTTAACAACACACAAAGAAAATATATGACTTGGAAATTCCTTGTGGAGATGATGTCTTGTGACTGGACCAACAGGCAGATTTTCCTGATTAATGTAATGGAAACATCCCAAGACAGAGGGTCTGCTTGTCTCCAGGCAACAATCAAATCTAATTCATTGAGTTTATTAGCAACAGATAAAGATCTGACCGGTGCAGCCTGAATTGGAGATAATGGTTCCCTTCAAAATAACACTAGTAAAATTGATCTGATTGCATCTTTCTGGCATTTTTAATTCAGTCAGGCAATAACCCACCACAAGGCTGCTGGAAACAGCTCCTGCCAATGGAATGGGGCAGGTTACATTGCTGTGGCTTAGCTAGGAGAGAAAATAATTTCCCAGCCCTGTGCAGGTGCCAGGAGCTGAAACACCAAATGCCTGTTGGGATCATACTTACATTGCTTTCCCTGGAAAGAAGAGGAGCATCATCTTATACTCGCTACAGACCAGTGAGAATTCAACATAAATGTACACTGAGCAGAAGGGATTTGTCCTTTCTTTGGTACACTAAGTGTTCGGAAAGTCTCATAAATAATTTTTAGAGCTACCTACTGTGATAAAATATGCAGCCAGGCTGTGACTGGAATACCATGAGAGGCTGGTATTGAGAGTTCTGTGTCTTACAGCACCTTCTCATCCTCTCACCTGGTGTTTCCCCACCTCCCTTCTAATTCCCCATGAAAACTTTGAATTTTTTCATTGTGTAACATCTGTCAGGGAGTTTACAGCATGCAGATTGTCACCAGCAGGATGGCTGGATTTGAATTAACACACAAAATACACTGTGTGCTACAGGGAGTGATATGCTTATCTTCTCTGAGAACATTAAAACAATCAACTTGATCAACTTATCTGATTTGGTAATTTTGAGGGGGGGGCGGTTGGGCAGTTTTGGTTGGGGTTTTGTTCTGTTTGGCTCTTTCTTCTGTTTTGTTTTGATTTTGTGGAAAGTTACAGTACAATGTTAGTCTCAGTGAGATTATATTTTTACTTTTTTTTATCTTCCGGCAATTTAGTACAGACCTGAAAAAAAAAAACCAAACCTCAAAGTATAAAAACTGTCTCAGACACAACTTTGTATCAAATATTGTTGTCTTTGTGAATATTGTTTCCTTCCTGAAAAAATAAAAATGGAGTTAGTACACATTATCCTGAGAAAATCTCTTCCCAGATCAAAGAACTTGTGGAGGGAAAAACCTGAATGGAATCATTGCTTCTTACCTGATTAAAATGAGTAAAAACTAGATGGATCAAAGCACCCTATGCGTTTTTATAAGCACGGTTTATTCCTTAACCCCAACCTGTTTTAATTTTCTTGGTAAATAGTGCCCTCTGCAGCATCTCTTTGACTCTTGCAAGGTTCTCAGCACATTGCACTCTTTGACGACCCTTAGTGCATCACGGGCAAGGGACATGGTGCCAAAATACATAATTCCAGCAAATCTGCATCACATTTGTGTTGCTTTACAGTCCTGCTGCAGGTCTAATATTTCCTAGGCTGCAGCCACCACCAAGAAGAGGTTTTACTAAATCTGGGAGAGAGACAGCATCCATAAAGATGCCAAAGCTGGACACATGCAAGAAAGAAATAAAACCCCTGCTCATTAAGGCAGTTAGTATATTATTTGAAAAATTCCCACGTGATTTTTTTCTAGTACTAATAACAATCACTTGTATGATGTCTTTCAGCAAAGGATTTCATTTAATAAGCATTAAGTATTTATTCCTGTGGGATTTGCAAAGAACATGATACATGTTATTAACACCATTTAAGGTATAATTGATTTTTTTTTACATTTATTTTAATTGTATCAAAATTTTGATTTTTTAAATCTTGGCATATGCTTCAATGTGTAACTATCTAGTCCCAAATTCATTATAAAGAAGACCTGGTAATGTAATGACAGCAGTTTCTAGGTCAGACATTTTCCCTTCTGAAATTCTCCCTTGTCTGTTGTACATAATTTGTCTTACACCCTACAGTCTCTTATTCAAAGGAAACTTTTAATCTTTTATGGAGACTTGATCGTGCCTGATTCATAAAAGAATAAGTTCAGCCTGAGATTTACAAAGACGCTGGGATGAGAAAAGTAAGAGGTAGACTAACATCTGTCAGAAATGGCTTAGCTTTAATTAGGGCAAAATATCAACTAGATGTCTTTGTGAGATCATCTTTGTCTCCATTCCCATTTTTATTACTTTATGAAAAGCCTGTCTTCATAGGACCTTGTCTCTTTTCTAAGGCATTTAGCCTTGTGTTTTGGGGACATTTCACCCACTTGCCCCATTTAGAAAACATACCTTGAAATACAGCTGTCTAAAAGATTGACAGTATTCCCAGAATCATGGAATATTGGAATTGTCTGGGTGGGAAGGAACCTTAAATCCCATCCAGTCCCATGCCCTGCCGAGCAACCGTCCCAGGTTGCTCCACAATGAGGTCACCTCCTCTCCAGACTGAACAAACCCAGTTCTCCAAGCATTCAGTCACAACTCAGTTATTGCCATTGCTTCTCATGACACCATAGGAAAGTGTTATCATGGTTTGGAGCACTGTGAACTCATTTATATCCTTTCAAGATCATCAAGCCTATCACTGACCATCATCTGACCTTTTATTGCAGGGTCTGACCTCAGTTTAGGTAAGTAATTGCTAAATCATTAGGCCATAACAGAACCCTAAGCCTCATCTGCCTCACAGTTCTGACCTGATATAATAACATTCCATTTATTAATTTACCAGTATCCAATCTCAAGGAATCAGAGATGGAAACTTTTCCCAAGTCCAAGTCACTATAAAGTCCTAGACCTACAAAAGTTCCTCCTTTTCCCTTCCTGCCAAGCAAAGTTGCAGTTATTTTAACTTGCAGGTTTCCACCAATTTTGGGAAAAAAAATTACTGCAGTAAAATATTCCAGAGTTATTGACCTTTCAGGGTGTTTGGTCCTGTAGCTCAAGACAAGATAATTTCACCTTGGATTTTCAGCTGTGCATATGCATTTGTGGAGGAAAAAAAAAAAAAAAAAAAACAACAAAACAAACCTACTCCTGTTGTCATGTCCTAAAAATTGAATTACATAGGTGGTGCAGTATCTGTGCTGTAGTGCCAGGTAAAAGGCAGGAGAAAGAAGAACAACATGAGCACTGAATTTATCATTGTGTTTCAGGTTGTTTCTTCTTTATCCTTCCTTTCTCAAACTAAGCTGGAGCCTTCAAGTAGATAAAGGAATCACATGGAGTCAAATAAATACTTTTTCATATTCTACATGCTATACACTTGAATAGCATGTAGAATATGAATTTTGAATGGATTAAAAAATTATTCATTTTTTTCTGAGATATTTTAGGAACATTTTTATCTATTCAGATAAATGACTTATGTTTTTCCCACCATATCCACACTGCCACATTAATCATGTGTCAAACAGCATCACAGCCAATTCATGGCATCAAGAAGGTGGATTTTGAAGGTAGTGCTTCAAAATTCATGAGTGCTGCTATGCCAAAGGTGCAGCAGGTGGGCTACTGGGATCTCCCTGGGTCATGGAAGGCTCTTTTAACGTTTTTGGGACCAGGTACAGGAAGCCTGGAAAAAGTTAAGAATTCATAGGATGCATAGCTACCAGAAACCAAATTTATCCCTGATACTTGCTTTTGGCATTTTAGAGACTTATGAGGAAATTTGCTCTTAACCTTTGGTTTTAATCAGTCTAGGTTGTTCTTAAGAAAAGGAACAAGAAGAAAAAATAATAAAAGATGTTAAGCTTGTAGCATATTTGCCTTTTTTTTTTTCCCCTGAGGAGTAAATACATTTTATGGACTTAATGCCTGAGAAGTAGATTCACTGAATCCTCCAAGTTCATACAAATTTAATTTCTGGAAACACCTTTGCAAGCCTGCTTTAACATCACTCCCAGCATGTTCCTTGCTGCCTGTAATTAATGGCAGCTAAAAAATAAATTGGGAAAAATGATCGATTTCAAACAATTTTTTTCCCAATTAGCCAAGAAACTCTTTAAGGCTTCTAACCTTTCCAGGAAATCTGTTATCCCATTTGCACAAGTAGGTTACTTGTGTGCCTGTACAGTCTTGCTTAGACCTGCTGAAGAGGATTTTTTAATTTTTTTTTTTTTTTTTCCGTGAGCACAGATATTTAAGTCTCAGTGGGAAGACGCCTAAATATGTTTCAGTGGCATGGCTCCATAACAACTCCTCCTCCTTCCTTGTGAAGCAGTTCCACCCATTTGGCAGGACACAGAGGAAACCGGATGAATTCTGAAGTTCTCTCAGTCTGTTATAATGCCGGGATCACTGTATTAATGCCTTTAATATGGTCTTACTTAGGTGATCTTCACAAATGCTTCACATTCTGAGGGTTTAATGAAAACGTTCTCTTTAACTGTTCAGTGTTACTCCATCAGGATTTTATGGAGATGGTATATGGTTTCGTCTTTCAATTTCTTCTTGTGGACACATGGGTAATAAATGTATATGTACTAGAATTTGTCCTTAATAAGAGCCATATATTTGACTGAGGCAGAACTCTTAAGAGCAGACAAGTTCATTTACACATTTCAATGGGACCTATAAAAAAATCTTTTCATCTGACTTAATTATGCCAGTGCTGAGAATTGAATTTACCATTCCTTCATAAATACTACTTAAAATTTAATTTCAGGTGTTCTGCATGGAGTACACTTAAAAATTAAGGTTCACAGAACTTACAGCTTCATATCAATCCAGCCTTCCAACGACCTGCACTAAAATCATTGAAATCTTGATAAAGAGACTGAAAGATACCTTTTTTTTAAAAAACACCATCAGAACAATAATGAGTAAGGGAGTGTGAAAAGCTCTGAGTCTTTTGCAGAGCCCTGTGGCTATGTCAGCAATATTGATGATAATTGTTGTGACAGGTGCAAGTTCTTCTAAGTTTTATACCAAACTTGCCTATGAATTAGTCCCTGCTACTCTTCCAGCGGCACTTGATTCCTTACTTTCTCCTTACAGTAAAACAGATATGGTCCAAGATATAAAGGCAGGGATTCAAGTGGAGAGAGCTCTTCCTGGAAAAACTGAGGAAAAAATATTTTCTACTCATTTATTTTAAGACCTATATTGCTTTGGTGGCTGAGTAACAACTTCAGCTCTCAACTTACAAATTTTAGAAAAAAACAGTGTCCCTTTCTTTGCTCTTCCATTTGGAGAAGAGGTTTTTATCAGACAATGACAGATTATCCCAAATATGCCTTGAATTTTCCATGTTAATTATTTTCTTTTTTCCTATTATTTTTGTGTGGTTACAGACAAGTTTTTATCTTCACCCTTGAAAAACATTTTTTGTTTTTCATTCAGCAGTTGCCATTTTAATTAGGCTAAGCTAGATAGAAACAGCAGTTCTTAGGTAAAAAAAGAAAATAAAAATTAAAGTCCTTTGGAGAAGGAAACGAGAGGATACACTGTCATTTATTAATTACCATTTTTAAGGTTTGGGGGCTTACTTCTTTGCTTATTTTTGATAAGTAGGTATGTTGATTTAGAAAGCAAACTTTGATTATAAGATCCTTCTCAAATTAGAGCCCACAAATCACTGACTGAATTTATCAACACTTAAATTAAGCTATTTTTCTTTTAAATATATAAAAATAATGCAGAATACAGAAGAATATTTCAGAAAGCAGCAAAGGGCAACACCTTGTACCAGCTGTATATTTGTAAGTACCATTTAATCAGTTAAAGAGATATTGAAGTAGTTGTCTTGCTGTGGTTGGAACAGTAAACCTGATTTGAAATGCATTATCACTATGAGAACATATAACAGAAGCAGCTTTTCATTGACAGTAATTTAATCTTTCTTGAAGCTAGTTGCTAATCTTCAAAGAAGCTAGTCTTCTTTTAAATATTTCCTGAAGTTTAATCACTTCTTCCAATTCAGAATATAGATAAAAAACATATTTTAAAAGGAAAGGACTGCAGTCATGAAGTTGATATTTTGTAAAGGAGACCAGCAAAGAAAAAACACACATAGATAACTGGGGTCCCAAGAAAACTGAAAAAAACAATACATTTTCAAAGATGTTATTTCTGTTTCCTCATCACTCGCCTGTTTTGTTTTTTTAACCTACCAGCAACTGGAGAACAAACTGGATATGTATTCCCACAGAGACAGCAGATAATATAAGAGCAATCTTTACAATACTTACAGCAGCCTGTTTAGGTGTTAACACTGTTGATATCATTAGTACAGTTCGGCAGAGCTCCGTTTCCTCTCAGTCAAAACATCAAAGGACAGTAAGCATCATTAGGACTCCTGGGAGGCAGACGAGCAGCAGCCAGACATCTGTCCTGTCCCCAAAGAGCAAGGCATGTCCCTAATCTCTCTAACAACCCTTGTGACCTGGTGCCGCTCTTGGCACAACTTGCAGAAATCATGAACAACTGCTCCTACCACACTGTATAAAAAGTACTCTTTGGAAAGGACAGTGGATGAGCTTTTATAATCCATAATTTTTTATGGGATTCAAATGCACCACACTGCATCTTATGTGTTGGACCCCCCCCCCACCCCCAACCTCTGACTAACAGGGATAATCAAGACACATGAAACAGCTCTCATCAGCAGGCAAGCTGCAGAGCTGCAAAAATGAGGATGCAAATGCCTCTCCTGTCTTCGAATGCCATCCAGACTTCCCGTATCCCTCTTCATAAAAAGGTTTACATTTGTCCCTCAAGCATATGGCAGAAATTGTGTTCGGCATTCTCCTGGCTCTCCTCTTCTTGCTTGAGGAACATTTGGCCTTTCACTCATGACTTTCCTCTCTGCATCACTCTGAGACTCTTCCAGAAATTCTTCCAGCATTGTGGCCATAGAAGCAATTCCTGGGGGAGGGCATCACGGCCCTGGGGTTGTGGGGCCCTCATCCAGCAGTGTGGTGTGAGGGGAAAGGGAAAAGGTCCCAGGGAGAAGCAACACCCAGAAGCTGTGTAACGGAAACAGCTGTTTATTTTCTTTTTCTTGACTAAAGAGAAGTCTCCTAGCGTCAGTGACGGGGCCCGAGGACCCTCAACTTTCAAAGTCATCAAGATGCCATGGCTGAGGGGTCCCTGCCCAGACAGGGATCAAGGGCCCTGAAGCCACTGCGACCTCCCCGTGCTCCTTCTAGGGCTGCTCTGGCTCTGCAGGGTCGGTCCCACACATGCTGGGGCTCCTTTCAATGGCTTCCTCTGAGGTGCCGACTTTGTGCTCCATGCTGGAGTCTGGCGGCCTACCCAAGGTGGGAGCATCCCCAGGGGCCGATGAGGGGCCAGACCTGGCGCCGGAACTCTCGGTCTCCTCCTGGGCAGCATGGCAGCCCCGCAGCCTGCGCACCTCCTGGCTGCACTGCGTCTCGATGATGCTGAGGACGCCATCCACCAGCAGTGCAGTGTGGTGCCGCAGGCGAGGCTGCAGACGCTGCACCAGCACCTCTCTGTCCGGGCCGAAGATGCACAGGGCCAGCAGGATGCCGCTCTCCGCAGTCTTCATCTGCCACCACCGCTCCATGTATATCTTCTGCAGCCACTGCTGCAGCCAGGAACGCACGGGATTTAGAAGCTTCCATCTCCTTCGGAAAAGCTCCGCCCAGAGCTCGGGCAGGATGCCGCCCACGGCCTCTGGCCCTGCAGCGCCCTGCTCAGCGGGGGACAGCGTCCCCTGCGAGGCAGAGGCAAGGCATGTTACAAAGTCATAGGTGCTGCGTCCATCCGTGCTGCTGCCAGTGTTTTCTGCGTTGCTGGTGGCCTCTCTGGGGTGTCTGATGATGCAATGCAGGCAGTCCTCCTCCTGCTCTGAAAAACTGACGGTGGAGATCAGTCTTCTGCAGAGAGGACAGGTGCGCTTACCCCGCAGCCAGCGCAGGATGCAGCCCAAGCAAAACTCGTGGTGGCAGGGCAGGGCGTGGGCGATGTCCCCTGGCACTTCGCAGCAGATGGGGCAGCTCCACTCCCTCCTCCCGCTAGCCATGTTGCATTCTCGCTTCTTGCTTCAGCTCTGCCACTCAAATCTGCACAGCCAGGGTCATAATCCATCTCCCAGTGATGTCTGAATGCAACACCAGTTCGTGTCATCCTTCGCCACCCAGTGATGCAACAATGGGACAATCACTTGGCATAGTTGCCTCAAGCCTCTCAACTGAAATTCCATGCACAGTTGCTTAAACACTTTCAATAACTCTACTGAGAGTTTTCGTGCTGTCTGCAAGTGTTTTTAAGGCTACTTAAAAGTGTTTAAAAAAAAATTCCACAACAACCAAACCACTCACAGAGAAAAGTATCCATTCAGCAATGTACCCTACATGCCTTGCCCTGAAAACCTGTGAAAAAATCTCTCTGAGTCACAGGACTGCCGAGTTTATTTTGCATACCTGAGTCACATCCTTCCATTTTTATCATGTTTTGGTCCAAAACTGCAGCTACTGGAGATCAAACAGCAAGTAAAGTTCAGTGTTTGTTTCACCACTCACCCTCAAATAAAACCTCACCTGGTGTAATATTTCTTGGCATCTTGACATATTTGAAGAAATGTTGTGACTCATGTTCCTGAACACTTTAATTTCTTAATTTCTTAATCAGTTGTGAACTGCAATTCATCAGGAATTAAGATCTGACTAACAAACATAATTTCTACAGATTAGCAAAACTGCATAAAAAACCAAGACATTTCAAAATGCAGCTGCAGTGAGAGTTCAGATTTAAATAATATTTGCTGAAGAATTCTTACCTTTCACAGGTTTCAGCTGATCCAACTCCAGTAGTTCCTAAGATCATATAAATATATATATAAATCACATATACAACCTAACATAAAATAGTGTCACAGTCATGTTTTTCAGAATATCAGTGCAGCTTTTGCTGGAAATTACAGGCCATCATGGATAAAATTGATGCGATCAAAAGATTTAACCCAGAAGAAAGAAAATTAAAGGAAATTACAATTATGTGTTTAATGAAAGTAATAGACAACATTACAAATTAACCCAAAATAGCTCTTCAGAACAAGAACTGCATTTGCTAGCAAATGGGCACTGTCTACCTCTCAGAATTAACCTACATTTTATATTAAAGTCAGTAGTTTAAGAAACAGATTGCACCACTAGGGAAAAATTACACAGAAGAACAGCAAGACAGTTAAACCACAACAGATTTTACTTTAGTTTGTGCTTTTAAAAGTACAGTGATGGACTTTCATTTCTGTACTGCTTGGCTAAGAAATCTCTCACAGGCCAGCTGTAGTTGGAAAACCTGGAACACTAATCGCAAGAGTAAAGATGTATGGAACTAATAAAAAACCTTCCCCACACACTTAAGGTCACTTATATTTCTGATTAAATCATTAAATCAGTATTAGAATATATGTTAGCATATCTACTAGGTGTCTCTTCAATTTGTTATTAAGGATTCATTTCATGCTGCTCTAATAATAATTTCTAATGAAACACCTTATAAGCACATCCCTGTGTGCTCTCTTCAATTGTCAGCACATTTAAAATAATGAAAATGTAACGTATTTAAAGTAGCAACAAGAAGTACCAGGAGCAGCAGATATGAACGTCAGGGTAGTGACCCCTTTTTCACCATCCTGATTCAAGTAACAGCAGCTCCCACACCACAGAGGTCTTTATTAATTGTCCAGGGGATATTAGATGGTGTAGAGCAACAAAAAGGAAGTGTCATGGAATTGTATCATCCAGAAGCTTCTGGCTCAAACACCTCTGTCCTGTGCTGGTTGACTCCACCTATTTGTGGCAATTGCTTTCCTATGCAGCAGTTGATTTACAAGGAGAAGTCTTTAATCAAGCCCCTAAACAAAGTTGTCTGACTTTCAAATCATTTGAGCTTCTCTGAAATTCTGAAAAATGGGCTTCAGATTTTTATCCACACATAAACCATAAAACTGTTTGGTCGTTTATTAGATAAAGAATGTGAAGGTCCATGACATCATTTTGTTTCTTATTTCAACCCTCCTATATCTGTGAGTTAAGCCCCATTTAAGCAGCATTTCATGTAAAGGCAGCCTTTCCTTTACTAAAGGTAAAGGTATAACATTAAAACAAATGAGGATGTTACTGCTGTGGGGGAAGAAAAAATAGAATAGTCTTAAATACTTCAAAAATTAAACTTAAAAATTGCTTCTCAGTCGTGACTTGTTTAATTTCAGGGCAAAATAAAGACTCTTATGACCAATGTATTGCTCTTCTAATGAACTTCTGTTACTACATTGCATGATCAGCTACTAGTCTTTCAAAATTTGCCAGATTTCCACTAATAGCTTCACTTACAAAAGCAATAGAAATTCTCAAACATTGCTAGCAGCAAGTTAGCACTTTTTTCCAACAATTCTGTCTGGATTCTTTTGGGGGAATAAAAATTTGCCTCTAAGTCTTAAATGGGTCTCAATGAGAATAAATTTATTTAGTTGCAGGACCAAAAACAGATGTCCATATTTCTCCTGTTTTATTTGTCACTTGGAGTGGGAAAATTTATCTCATTGGTACTTAATGCTTAAAAATTAGACCAGTGAATCCCCCCAGCTGGGGATGTCTGGACTTTACACCCTTACACTGACATTAATAAAATCAGGAGTGTATTCAGACAGTTGCTAAAAAATAGGCAGATTACACACCAGAGACCTGCTTGATCTGGGAATAGACAGAACCAAATTAAAATCCAAAGGATACTTTGGAAGCACAGCCAGAAGAAGTCACTAATGGACAAACTTATAATTTATTCCAAAAGAACTCTAATTTGAAAGAAACCACTTTGATGAACATTACAATATTATTAGCACAGAAAATCTGGGAAAAAATGTCCTTGAACTTCCTATCTAGGTCTAAATGATTTTTTTTTCTTTTTTAATGCTATCCATTAAAAAGTACACACAATACTGTAATTTTAGGCTTAGGGAAAAAAATAGCAAAGATGTATTTTAAGAATTACTGGTTTTAGCTATAAGCCTTTAGTCCTACTTATGCTTCCTTAAACATAGGACCTTTTTTTTTATCATCTAGGTACCAAAAAAATTGTTGCCTTAGAGTGAAAAATGTTTCCAAACTGTTCAAAACTTGTAATATACGTTCATTCAGAATTTGCAGGGACTTCCAAATAAGTGTTCTGGGAAACTTGTTCAGGAGGTGAGATTTGTGACTTGGTAGGAAGCATTTTTCCCACAGCAAGTCTGTAGAATAAATGATTTCTTAATAAAACCTTTAATCCAGATGGGAAAGATCATAATCCAGGTGTTTCTTTGCCGTACATATGGTTACTTTTAAGCACAGACATTCTTTCGTATTTTGCCAAAAACAAAGATTAAGGTAAACTGAAAATATTCAAAAGACAGGCTGTAAAAGTAGGCAGTGGTAACACAGACACAGAGTTTCTCATTTATCTTTGGTAAAACAGGACTTCCAAGGAAATAACAATGGGGCTAACCTGAAGGAGCCAACAGGAAAGACAGAGACAGATAATTTACACTGGATGAAGGGACAGGACATAGGGAATGGCTTCCCAGTGCCAGAGGGCAGGACTGGATGGGATATTGGGAAGGAATTGTTGGCTGGGAGAGTGGAGAGGCCCTGGCACAGGGTGCCCAGAGAAGCTGTGGCTGCCCCTGGATCCCTGGCAGTGTCCAAGGCCAGGCTGGACACTGGGGCTTGGACGGCCCTGGGGTAGTGTAATCTGTCCCTGTCCATGGCAGGGGGTGGCACTGGATGATCTTTTAGGTCCCTCCCAACCCAAACCGTTCTGTGATCCTATTACACTAAAATAGGAAAAAAAAAAAAAAAAAAAAAAAAAAAAAAAAAAAAAAAGTTAAGTGATTTACACTTTGCATTGCTCCGTATGATGATTTTAATCATTAAAAATTATCATTGACATGAGCGATTTAAATTTCTTCCTGTGAATGTCAGAAAAATCCATGAAGTCAACCCAGTATGCAATAAAGTCCACAAAAGAGCTGCCATTAGCAGCAACAAGCTTTGAATTAAGCCTTGTAGTAACTCATCAGACAAAGGCTGGGAAAGGTTCTTTGAACCTTCAGGCACCTTTTCAGCCTGCTGTGACTTCCTTCCAAAGAAGAAATGCCTTTCAGTATGTCAGAATGCAGACTAATCTCCCATTCCTGTGACCTCGTCAGGAAGATGTGACATTTTCTGGTGCAAAGGAATGGGAAGATCTGAATCAGAAACTTTCCCATTATTTGTGTGAGATGGCATGCTTGCACATATTTTAGTAAAACATTTAGAGACAAGGACACCACCGCATCTGATACAGCTATCTTGGCTTTTCACATGGTTGTTACCTTCTGAATTCATCTTAAGTCATTTGAAATATTGGGACAGGGGAGAGGTAATCCAGCAAACACAAAACCAGCATCATGGAAGATCAGCTTTGGCCATCCCCAAACCTCTATCTTACCACAAAAGGTACCTTTGTGGGATGCATATCCACACCACACAGTTGATATGCATAACCCCTGACCACAATTAACTCCTCTAGTGCTGGTGCACAGCTGGATCATGAGAAAAAAACCCAAAAAAGTCATATGGTGAGAAAGGAAAGGAAAAATAGGTGAGTTCTGTAGAGTAGATTGTGAGAAAGTCAGGAAAAATCCAACAAAGACGCGAGAGATATTGGACTACACAGGTCTAACAACACGTGTGTCTTTATTGAGGCCATTCACACAGGGATTTAATCACTTTTTATTTAACACACAGGCTGAATCTGAAATGTGGGGCCTACAGAGACTCTTAAATCTCTACTTTTTCAATTCTCATGAAAAGACATGAAATCCATAGCGTAAGACCCAAAAGTAATTCTTTTTTTCCTCTGTCTGTTAAAAAGCCTGAAATGTTCAGCCATAAAAAGCTGAAATGTACTTTGAGATAGGAAAGATGTAGAGGATTGATATCTGTATTTTGTAGACTTTCCAAATAATTATCTTACCTCCCTTCTTACTGAGAAGCTAAATTTTGATTAAGGTCTTTGAAAAAATAATCCTGACAATTACGTATTCATTACAGGATTTAAGTCTTCTCTATAGTCTGCAAATGTGTCCAGTTACTTAGTTTGGTTAACTGATGTAGCGTAACAACTTCAACCTTATCAGCAGTGTGTTTTCTTCTCTTCCAAAGGTCAAGATTGAGGCAGATGTTTGAAAAAATTATCCTCTGCAACAATTTTCAGCCCATCTGGCAGCTGTTTTTCCAGGAACATTTTCAATCTTTAAATTTTTTTTTTAATTATGAAAATGAACATGAATTTGATAACTGAAAATTATTTTTTTAAAAAAATGAGCTGTGTAAGTAACTAAACACTAATCTTTGAAACCTTCTCTTTGATCAGGAAAGGACAATTTGCTGGAACAATTATATTTGCTTTGTTTTCACACTCATATTTCACAGGAAATGGCACACTGGAGACCTATCTCATGAATACATGCACAATTAATAGTCATGAAGTACTACATGTAAACACTAAAGCCTAGAGTGATAAGGAAACCTGAGTAGTAAATAAGAAAAATAAAACTGAGCCTTTGAGAGCCATTTTCCCTTTGAAATACGTTAATTATTTTCTAAACAAGAAGGTGGCTGAAGAGCCTTCAAGGCACCCTCAGAAAAGCATTTTTAATCTCCCTTTCAATCTCTGTTGGGTTTGGTACAGTGGGAATGCAGAAAAGTGATTTTCCTCTGCCTGGACCTGTGTCTGCCGGCACATCAATCCAGACAGAAGTAGAGTTCTGGGAACAGGACAATAGTTATCATGAGTCTGGATGTGAAGTGTGGTTATCTTTCCATGGATTTTCACTTAACTTACAATGTTTTTCCATACTTTTGTCTTAAAAGCTCCAGAGCAGACTTGAAAATTCTCTTCTGGGACACTCCATTGCATCTGCAGTTTCCCCAGTGGAAGCAAAACAGCTTGCTTTGACTAAAGAGGCACATTAATTTAATTATTATTAATTAAATATCATTAATCTTTGTATCTCACTCTCACTTGAGTGAGATATAAAGAAATTGAGGTGGTTTCCTTTCCAGTTCCCAAATTGCTATGGAACTACAGTGCTTTCCACAAGTTCTACTTTTATTATGCCCCACAAAATATGTCTTGAAATAATTTAATTTGCATGGTAGTTGTCATTTGGTTTTGTCGTATGTTTCCAGCTATTGATGTTCTCTCATGCTAGAGCAATCATGAGGAAAGAGGGCATGGAAATTTCACAGTTTCAGGGCTGGATGTGCAGAATACAGTCTGTACACTGCTTTGAGGTCTGCATTCAGAGCCAAAATTCAATTAAGTTGTAAATGTGGAACTTATATTTGGAGGGGCAACAAGAAACTGGGAGTCCAGTAAAGAGCGTGAAGGCCATGCAGCTGGCTCAGGGATAGATGGGTTTAAGTTTGTAAATTTTCCTTGCCTTCCAAAATTGTTTAAAAGACCACTGTACTTGCTTGTGAAAAGGCCGTGTTCTCACAGTAAAAAAGACCTCATTGAACAGGCTAAATTCTTAGATACAACCAAAAGAAGGAATAAAATTTAGTCCTTAAGAGGAAAGCAACACCTGATATTGTATGGCTGCAATCACCTAGGTAACTTAAACCTGGGTTCTCGAGTTTCAGGACCTGAGTTTGGAGTGAACCTGTCTCTAAAATTTTGACTGCTCCCCTTTAAACAACTTATGCTGAACTGTTTAAAAATGCCCTTAAAAGAAGGAAGAGGTTTTATATCTTCATAAAGTGCCTTGTTTGGTTCTAAGGAGTGTGCAGAAGCAGTAATAATTTCCAATGGAAACACCTGAAAAATCAGAGCAATTTGCTTTGCTGTTTTGGTGTTGTACCCAGACCAAATTTCCAACCCATCCTCATGTAGGACTGAAAAATGTGCACCTCTTCCTTGGCTGTCCTTGGATCCTTTCCACTCTAGGCCATGCCAGTAAAAATATATAAAAGGGAATACCCTCTACTGTAGAAGTGGATCATACACTGCCTGTGCTACTTGACTTAAAGAACATCGTAGGGGAAAACAAAACAATCCAAACAACTACCCAAGCAATTTTTTTTTTTCAAATTTTGCAGTAAATTATTAGACTGAATCTGCAAAACAACCACAGATTAAATTCTAATGAGAATGAAGTAAAGTAAGCAGAGGCAGAGTAGCCATGCTTTCAATATATGCAGCGTAAGGAGGAGAAATTATCTGACTTAGTCAGATCACTTAGTTAAATATAATACAGAAGTATAATTAAAATATAGGCAAAACATTGGCTCTTAATTCTTTTAAAAAGAATTTTTTTTTTTTACAGTGTGGCAGCACATTGTCTGGATAGAGCCTGCATGAGCTTAGGAATTATTATCAACAATGCAATTTATTTCATAGCTAACAGACATACTGCAATCTGTGCTGCTTGACCTTGATCCCAGTTCACTGCATTGGATTACCAAAAGACTTTAACTTGGAATAAACCATTGTGTACTGATATTTTCACCAGTGCACATCAGTTTGTTAACAACGGCACATAGTGAAAATTTTGGAGAAATTAGAACATAAAAATGTGACTGGCTGAGACGATGTGGGAAATTTATGATGCAACAGTTGGAGACAACAGAATGTCATTGAAATTATTTAAACCACAGATTAAACATGCTGAATTTGGAACAATCTTAGTGAGCCTAAAAGAAACCTCGGTAGAAGAATAAAGAACCCATTCAGCCACCAACTGGATTCTCAGTCTCACAGGAGCTTCTGATGCTCACTGTAGCAGTAAAATTCAAATTGTAGTGTCAGAATCCTCAGGCTGTGAGTTGATGTAGACATTGATGTCCAGTGAGTGACTGTAGACTAAACTTGGGTGTTCCCTTGTTAATCATCCCAGAGTTACTACTCCCAGAGAAAGGGACATTATTTTTTTCTCTCATTTCAAAAACACCTGTGAAAAGGAAAGCAATAAAACCCCTGAAACAGTCAGAATGTCTAATGTGTAAGTTTTGTAGGAAAAATAGAAATAAAAGAACCAACTGTGTTCATGTGGTCCTTGCCATACCTCACAACAGACTACAGTGGGATGGATTGTGTGCTCTGTATTTCACAGAGTATCTTCAGTGAATGAGAACTAGCACCCCACATACCAGCAAACATCTGCAAACAACCCCAAGGAAACAAAGAAAGCTCTCAGGATCCTGGATGATAACTTCAATGTGTTTTGGATTTTTCAAAGAAGTGTTTGTCCAGGGGAGGATGAAGCCTGAACAGACGTAATGCAGCTGCAGATTTCCAGGGAGGTTTGATGCATTGCAGTTGTAGGCTGGAGAGGAGAACAAGGTGGTGCCACAGAGATCAAGATTAAAGGTCTTGGAGCCTGTTTGGTTTGGCTGAGATTCATTTCTAACATGAATGAATACTTCTGTTTATTTTAACAGTTCTAGCTATGCTCTGTTTATGGCTCTAATATTTCACTAACATTATTTCCTCCCTTCTCTTCAACTCTCCTTTCCATCCTCTTCTTTTACCTCCTTTCTCTTTAACAGCTCAGAGGGCACTTTTTCCATTTACTCTCATTTCCCAAGCACTACCTTTGCCATTTTCTGTCACAGCAGAATCTCTAAGTCAATAAAGTGATCTCGTGTACAAGGTCAAATTACAGCAGCCAGTGTAAAAACTGTTCAAGTCAGGGGTTAGTGCATGAAACCCTTTCTCAACTCATAAATAAAATATTATGACAGTTTTTGGTTGGCTTTTTTTCATAATTTTTTTCACAGTTTAGCATGATATCCTTTAAATGTCGTTTGGGAGAGAACTCAGTACAGGTAGCAATATCCCCTTGGTGTTTCTTCACTCTGGGACAGAAAGTTCAGCACTGGAGTCAATTTCCACACTATTATGTGTTGGCAACCTCATAAAAATCAATGCAATTCCAGCCATAATTTTAAAAAGTGAATTGAATTACCAAAGAGTTAACCGCACTTCAAGTATGGATTAATGCTCACATCTTCAAATTTTACACCTGAGAGATGAACAGTTAGAGATTGACAGTTTCTATGGGAACAGCTAATTTTGGCGATTAATTGTACAAACTTAACAGCTGAACAGAAAATCATCAAGGACACAGTGGAAGTCAATAATTAACAAAACTCACATATTGGAATGCATTCACACAAACTTTTAATTGCATTTCTGAGCACAACATTATTTTAAAGGCATTTTAGCCATGGAAATTTTAGTAAAAAAAAAGTTAATAGTAGCACACAGTATTCATACCCTGTACTACTTTCTTTTTGTGTGTATGCAAGTGAACTTGGGACAACAGCTGTTTTCCTGTCTTCAAATGTCTGAATACCAGGAAATATTTTATCTAGGTTCAAATAACTTCTTGTGCAAATTTATAACCTGTGCATAAGTTATGTCTTTAGGAGCACTGTATAGTAGGTTTGTGGTGTAGAAATTGCAAAAAAAGAAAATAAATTACAGTTAGCTCAATTTATGTAGTTGTTTATGTATTCAGAAAGATTTTTTAAATACTTGAAAAGCAAGAAAATTATTTAATTTATAATTATTAATTTTGTTTTTCCACTGCCTGTAATGACATAATTTCCTACAAGAATTATTGGATTTCTCTGTCATTGGGAAAACATTCTTAATATTCATGATGATACAATGACAGTGGTTCTTACGATAAATCACACTGATTTTATGTATATAGTACTAAAAACATAATGGTAAGATAAATAGCTAAAAAACAGACAGACACGTGGTTTAGGGATTTTAATCACCACAGTCATTAAATGGTGGCAATAACTGATAAGACCTGTGTCTTTTCTTGCTAGAAATGTGTTGCTGTTCTCAACTCTTTACCATTTCTATCTTCACATTCTCACACCAGAACTTACCAGATCTGATGAATCTCAGATCACATGAAGTAATGAAGCACAAATGTCCCTACGAGACCTATTGCAAAGGATAATGATTAAGTAATATTAGCACAATTCATGTGCAAATAAGCTGGTAGCACTATATATGAGTGGAACAGCTTTACATGATATGTTTTGATACAGATTTGATTACCTCTCCTACCTGTTAATGCTCACCAGACACCAGGATTTATCATTATGGATACAGAGCTCTAAGCAGCTGGTTTGGATTTGACTAATATCAAATTACTTTTGATAATTATGGTGGGTTTTTTACCCTGAGTTCATCAGTGTGTGGTTCCTTGTCCTACTTGTCTGAGAAGGCCGGGTTCTCACCAGATTTGGAAAAGTGGAATTGAGGAAGCCTAATGTACTCCTAATAACCACCTGAATTTTACCACATTTGTGCTTCTGCTTTAAGACAAAATTCAGCTCACAGAAGTCAGTTCTGCTGAGACAGATTTATCCCACCTGCCCTCACTGACCCCTCCATAATTGTTCTTTTCTAATGAAATTAAAGATATTTACCTGTAATATACCTCAGAGCCAAGATTTCAGAACAGCAGGTCATGCCTGAGAGCGCTGTTCTGAGTGCCTTATTAACCCAATTTCTACAGATCTGTGGCTGACTCAGAAACTTCAGAGAGACTGCTCTCCTCTTGGTGTGCAGCTCTGGCAGGGAATCAAATTTCCCTAAACTGCTTCTGAATTATTATCATGAACTTTTGCACTCAGCGACTACAATCAGTGTAACACAGAGTCATCATCTGCTGCAGTTAATTATTCAAACTGAATTTGCACATCTGTACTGGCTTTATATAGCTTGGCTTCAGGCAGGCTGGTTGAGAGCTGCTGGAGATGGGAAATAGATTTGCTCCAAAGAGGTTGTTTCAAATTAGAATTGAAAAGTCTCTTGCTCTCTTTTTCTCCATGTATAATGCATGACCTGTCAGCATGTACTGCATGGCTTTTACTGCAATTTTCTTCTGCATTCATGCAACTCAGAATGAAGCCTAGGAGGGACAAGGGAAAAGTTTTTTGAGCTAAGGAGTCTGTTGAGAAAATTAATTTCACAAAGGTGATTATTAAATTAGCTCTGTCTGAACAACAGACAATGCTAGAAATATTTTCTTTTCTCAATAAACATCTGAACCAGAAACAGAGCATTTTTTTATAATTTGAAGGAATCCTACTGATGCACCTTTCTTTAACTTGAATATAAGATAATATTTTCATCAGGTCCTCTATGGACTTCCCTACTATTAACCCACTTCAAATAGGTGTGACTTGGATATTTTTAGTGGTGAGAAATCTTTACCAAATAGATAGAAATAGAAATGGGAGGAGGATGACACAAAGGATGTTGCTAACTGGACCAGAGCACAAAATAACCCAAGAAAAAAACAAGTTGAGGGCATTACCCAAAATGTAATGATTTGGGTTAAGTCTTAGACCTCCATGAAGTCAAAAACTCTCCATATTTACAGACAGTTCCAGGCATCACCTTTAAAACAAAATCCTGAGACCAATTCTATTCTGAGTAGCAAAAATACATGAATGGGTTTCTGAAAGGCCAAATACATGCAAGCAGTTTACATGAATTGAAACACAAGACATTTCATATAGATTATTTTGTCAAACAGCTCAATGTATACAGATTTTTTAATCTTTTATTCCATTTGATGTGATTTATTATAACTCTAATACAGGAAATTTTGTTTTCCTGTATTATAAATTTTAAGCAGCTTGTATCATGCTGACTGGGAGGTCTTTATATCATTAACTGTTCCCTCCAAGTAAAGTGAATTAGCTTTAAGGACAGGTTTTCATTTTACTGTCTAACACTCAATTGGACTTTTGTGCAGGATTTTTGTACCTGTGGTTGGTGAGCAGCTGATTTTGGAGGACATGATATTCTTGTACACAGTTTTCAATTGCCTGTCACCTAAACAACAGCTTTACCCAGCTGATGAATTGAGCCATCACTACTGCAGTTTTATAAGTTCTGAATTTCTGTTATTTTGTTTGAAGTGGTTTTGCTTCTGTGTGCTAATTTTTTTAAGAGGGTTTGATCTGTGATTTGACACACTTGACATTCCCCAAGTAAGTGGATGATTTTTGGGGCTGGAGCTGTGCAGAGCTTACAGCTTTCACAAAGTTCAGTGTTTTCCAAGCATTACACTACAGGCTGAAGTGCTCACATGTTTTCAGAAGCAAGCAAACCAAGTGAAATTTGTGAGAAAGTATGCTTGTGGGAGGAGGGAAAAGCAGTAAAACTGCACTCCTGTGGTATTGCTTCTACCTTGTTTGAAATTGCTGGCAGGTCTAAAGTGCAAACACTTCTCAAATTGTCTAAAATACAGGTTTAGTCTGCACTTAAAATTCCATAAAGGAAAAACATCAGTTCAGTGTTCTTCATGTCACACCTCACTCTGGTTTCACTGCCACAAAACAGGGGCAGAGGGAGTTTTGTTTGAGTTTTGTTATCTTCTAGAAGACTTCATGGTTACTTTTGTTTCTGAACTATTAGTGGTGTTTGATGCTTTTTACAGCTGAAAAAATCCAAGTTTCCCTTTCCACCGAGCTGCAGTAATCTTCTTCCAGGTCAGAAAAGGTCCTGGAAGGGGTTTTTTTTTCTATTTGCCAAGGGCAACTAGAAATCCACACAACCATGTCATGTGTGATGTCCAGGCAGGAACAAACTCAGACTCTCTTACCTGCAAGTTTAAAGAGAGGAAAGGGGAGACCAGCAGCATATGAGCCCAGGGTTGTTTACTGACAGGGGTGGCTGGCAGGGTAGAGTCTGTGAATTATCACTTTTTTCAGTCCTTATCTCTCTGCCTGCTTTCTGTCAAACTTCTGCTGAACTGAACATGAGTCATGCCAATGTATGACCCCTTTTATGTCTCTCCATAAGAGAGTCAGCAGGCTTTGTTATGCACTGTGATGTCTTCCTCCAAATCTGAACCCAGTGTGTAACCACTGGGATGTACTTTCAAGCACTCAGAAAAAATGTCTAATGTCACCTTTCTACTATTATTACTATTGCTATTACTATTATTTTATCATTCAGCTCCAAAGAAATTAAATTTTAACCCTTTTTTTGCTAAGGGAGAGCATGCAGGTTTTCCACTTTTTTTCTCTGTTATGCCCTTTATTTTTCCAGTGGATATGCTGAGTATGAGGGCCCACCTCCATCAAGGTAACTGAAGGATCAAGGCTTATCTTCCAGGAAACCTGGAGGTTACAAAATTTTTGCAATAATTTTTTCTCCTGTTCAACAATTAATTATCAATATCATAAGGAGACATGGGAATTCAGCTGGCCAGTTATGATGTCTCCACTGCCTTTACGTCAAGGCATATTGCAATCTCTGAATCCACATGTCCACATTTTCTGCTCAAAGCGGAAAAATACGCTTACATATATATATATAAAGAAATCTATGAAGTGACTAAAAACCCAACATTTTCAGAAAGCATTTATAGAAAAGCTTTTCAAATGGAGTTTGATCCCAAACAGGTCAGAATTGATGAGTGTGTCAACAACACCTTATAGAGCAGTTCTTCACCCATGCCTTAAAAAAAACTTTTTTTTTTTTTTTTCTCCCCCAGGGCAGCCTAAGAGATGAGAGATCCTAACTCTCTGTCAGGCACATGGAAAACTGAGAGCACTGAAATGTTGAGGAGCTAAAACTCATCTTTGCCCCTCACAGGCTGCCAGCTCACCACGGCCGCAGTCCTGCCTTGTAAAGCAGGGAGTGCAAAGAGGAAGGGCACGAGGGTGCAGTGGAAATGATGCTGAAACAGAACAGCACATTATAAGAGAAGAAATAATTTAAATGGGCATCAAATCGTGATATATGGTGGTGTCAGTGCAGCAGAAAGGAAAGATATAGTAAGGTTATTACCTGAACACAGGGGCAGTGAAAAGGCTGCTGTCAGTCTGTTCATATCAGTGGTTTCCTCCTAGCAAGCAGCTAAATTATAAATATTTCTGAGGTTATAAAGCTGTTGAAAAAAGCAAAACCAAAATGATGGCAGTTATGTGCTTTTCACAAAAAACATCCGAGTCATACGAAAAAAGGGAAAGAAAAGTGAAACAAACAAATTGTCTGAGCAAAGATTAAGGGCTTTAAACTTATTTACTGTATAAACAGAGCACATCCAAGTGAGATACATGATCACAGGCTATAAACACTTCCAAGTTAAAAATGAAAAATGGAATTATTTACCAGCTGTGTTAACAAACAACCCTTGCAGCTTGCAATTATGGAAAACCCCCTAATGTTAAAAGATTTATTATAAGCTTCAGAACCTTCTGAAAACTTAGCCATTCCTACTGACAGCACTGTCCCTTTCTGAAATTATCTTTATTGCAGACCTGTAGGCCAGGAAATGTAGTGTTGCTATTATAGGAGCAGCCCACAGACTTTGTTTTGCACTTGGGAGGCCACACAACTGAGGCACATCAGATTTCCTTTGTTTCATTTCATCTTGACCTGCCTGGAGCTTTGTTTTAACTTGTTTTAGCCCTAACAGTGATTTTTCTAGTGGCCAGTTTGCTGTGGCAAATCTGTCTTACTTTTGCCAGTCTTTGTGTAGTGTAACCACAGTTTCTGGGCAAGATGGCAGTAAGAGGGAGTTATTGTGTGGAGAATGAGGTATTTATTATCCTAGTACAGTGTAGGGATTTATGACTGCATGGAGTGGTGCAAAGCAGTGCAGGCATGGATGGAGAGCAGTGGCAACTGAGGGGAGGTCACGGGGCAGGTATGAGGCATGGCAGAGGCTGAATATTAGGAAATGTAAAAAAAATTGCTCCCCAAAGGTGAATCAAAATAATCAGAATGGCAGGGAGGAAAAAATAAAGCTCATCTTATTGAAGCAATACTGCTGTTTTGTGTAACTGGGATTCTTATTTCATTTACCTTTATTTTTCTGTAATAATTTAACCTAGGCTCATTAAAAACTTTTAGAATTACCACTAAGACAATAAAGATTTTATTGTTATTATTCATAATAATAATTATTGGCTCTATGTCAGTGTTGTGTTCTCTTTTTGCCCACAACAAGTTTTATGAATGTTGCTTGCAGGGTAAAATAGACATTCACTTATTTTAATTTCTTAAATATCAGGACATGCAACAAAGCTGTTATTTTATGAGAGGAGAGAGTTCATAAATTACTCCCAAATAATCTCAAAATATTCTGAGTTGGAAGGGACCAAACAGGATCCAGCCCCAAGAGTCCCACCACCATTTCAATTGCTTATTGGTGATTAGGGCAGCAAATGAGCCGAGGATATGTTCACTATATCACCTGCACTTAGAACAGTATTATTAAAGGCACAAGAAAGCTTACTCAGGAAAAGAGCCTCTCAGGTGGGACACATGAGCTGGGATAAATCACCTTTCCCTGGGGCTAAGACAGGATGCACCAGCTGGGAGCTTGGCCTTCTAGGATGAATGTGACATTGGGACACAACTACTACTTCTGTCAGATTTGTGAGTCCTGGAATTTTCCTGGAGCTTCAGCATATTTCTGTATCAACCCCACACTTGTTTAGAAATCCTGCCTATCCCAGGAGAGGGCAGGAAGTTTGGGCAGCTAGGCAGTGAGTAGCCTGAAGGTAATAGTGAGTTAGCTGTAGCTGTGCTGATTTGATCTGTGCACCCTTTCAGCTCTGCTACCTGCCTCTCTAATTCAATTTCCTCAGCCCTCGCCTTCTCATTCTCACAGTACAGAGAACTCATTTGTTGCAGCATGAGAAAGCAGGTACTTTTACATCTAGAGCTAATGGCCTTGAAGCAGGTCCCACAGCACCTTCAGGGAGCACAGAGCAGCAAAATAATCCAGTACTTCAAATCCATGCAGACAAGGATGTTTTCTGCCTCCCTGTGGTCCAAGCATCAGCCCCGCTCCCAGGAACATCTGCAACCAGGGGAACAAAACATGAACAGGATTTAAAACCCACCAATACTGCAGTTTTTAACAAGAGATTTCCATTCCCTGCCTATCAGTGGCTACTGCTCTATTGTTTTGATTTGGTGTAGATCCCTGCCAGATTAAATGTACAAGATGTTCCTCCATCTGTCTCACAGAAAGAAGAAATTCAGTGTGCTTAGTAAGGGTTAGACCTGCAGAGCAATGACTTGAGGCAGACTAATCAGTTTTGTTCATGATGAATAAAAGCTACCAGGATTTCACAGATGCCAGCCTCAGCCCTCCAAACCATCTCCCACACCCTTAGGTGCAGCAATGCCTAATGTGTGGAGCCTGGAGGCACTTTAAAAGGGAGCTGCTCAGTGCTGTCATGAGAGAAATTCAGCAAGGTACACCTAGAAATAAAGCATATAAAAATTATATGTTTAAAGATCTGCCAGGATCAGGCAAACGGAAATCTGCTCAATTTAGCTGTTTATAACATAAGCAGGAGTTTTCAGGCTCTCCCTCACTGGCAATATACAAGAACCATCTGAACACAATCCTGTGCCACGTGCTCTGGGATGACCTTGCTTGGGCCACAAGGTTGCACCAGATGACCCAGTGTGGTGCCTTCCAACCTGACCCATTCTGGGATTCTGTCATCTCAATTTTAGGCTAACACGAAAATCCCACTCACATCTCTGATTAAATACTTAAACTGTTGTGGATGGTATTGGACATTGTTGAGGTAATTTGATCTAACCAGTCAGCCTGGACTGCAAAAGCCCTCAGTGCAATGGTCAGTACAGAACTTCCTCTTTTTCCTAACGAGATTAAAGGTCAGTTCTGTTGTAGGTGACTGATTTCTGTATTAGCACTAAATTATGTTCCTCACAACAAAGCACCCTTGCCTGACTGCCCGTGCCAGAACTACTCACAGCATTTTTATTTCATTTCCACAAGCTGATTTTATCTTGAAACCAATGATAAAAACACAGAACCAAAAATATAGGACTGGGTCAGCAATGTACTGTCTTCTACAGTGCTGTGAAAACAAAGTAGGGGATGCTGGGATGTTTACTTAAAATCTGATTTTATTTCAGTGTTTCCCTGCAAGCAGCCTAAGCCTCTCAGAAAAATCCTTTTCCTGAAACAGCCAGGTGGTCCACTGTAGCTCATCGCATCCATTCTCCTTTTGCATTGCTGGTATTCACTGGGTGTCACGTCCTTCCCAATAAGCAAGTGGTTCCAGTGAGGTGCTGTTAGTTTAATACAAGGGCACAGGAAAAGTTGCTGCAAATCTGGAAGTCATAGAAAACAGTTTCTTTCTGTTCACAACCTCCTTTGGACCAAAACCAGTTGTCTAATGGTGGTGTACTGGCTTTTCTGGTCTCACAGTGACTAGTGCCCAGTGTCCTGTTGCGTAATGCTGTCACACACAGGGAGCTTCATCTTTCCCTGTCTGAACCCCTTCTGATCTCTCTGTTTTATCTCAGATCCTCCTGATGTGCAGTTTTCACAGTGGGAAATGAGTGGGTAGAAAAAAGCACTCAAATGAAAGCTAGAATTGGGCGAGGATCTCTGGTGGATTGGGAAGGACTCCACCTCACATCGCACTGCTTGATTTTCTCTCCAGTGGAGAAAAGTGTTTAATCTTTAACAGATGATGGCTACATTCCTAGAAGATTTGACAGCCAAGGTAGAAACGAGACACTGACTTTCCAGTAACTTTTATCTACATGTGAGGTTAATTTTCTTATCCCAGTGAAAAGTTGGAGCTATCAGAGGAAAGAAAACGAGCACTGGGGCACAGTATCAGGATTACAATAGCTTCAGACTCCAGGTGTTGATTTCTGATGGGAACTGGAAGAACTTAAGATGAATTACAAGATACAGAGACCAGAAATTAAGTTAATTCAGGAAACACACATTGAATGAGATGTAGAACTAAAAGGAGACCTTGCAGTGGTTACTGACATCCAAATCCAAATACAGTTCAGAGGTTCCTTTTGCCAATAATTACCAGGCCTGACAGCTGCCTGCAGGAATGGAGTGCTTTCATTTTGAGTAGCAGAATTTCCTACACCAAGGTTAGACTTCCATGTGTGCTCTGGCACTTTCTCATTTCAGGGGCTGAGTACCTACTCTCCAAGGCTATCAATACATATTGGGAGGGCATACAAACCTGGGTATATAGATCAGATCCCTGCCTTGATGCTCATATCATGCCTAACTCATGGTCTCTTGCTTGTTCGGCTCCCAGCTTGAGAGCTCCTGAATTCCTGAATGGAATGTAGGCAATGGCCTACATTCACAAGGAAGGTAAGCCTTACACAAGCCTTCCTGGAGCCTGGTGATTAAGGCTACCTCTGGAGAACAGGGCTTTCATTGACTCTAGAAAAGGAAGCCCACAGCCAGCATCCCGCAGTTCCAAATATTCTGAGCAGAAGAAGTTGTATGAGAGTTCTCCAGCTCCACTGGCCTGTAATTACCCTACAAAGGATACCTCAGTATACTTAGAGACCTAGTGCCAAATAGTGTTCTCTTCTGTATTCTGGCAAGGGAATGAAATTAAAGGTTTATAGGAATTTAAGTACATTCCTATGCTTGGTACTTTCTGCCAGCTGTCCCTAGACAGCTCCCACCTGAATACACCAGCATGGATCTACACTGCCTCAGTCACTAGAAACAATCACCTTGAATACCCTTCCAGACTGCCTAAGGTTCCCCATTCATTTCATCTTTATGCCCAGCTCTTTCCAACTGGAATGGCTCAGTTGGATTTTTTTCAATCTACATAAAAGTTTTCATTGTGCCCATCTCACTGAAATGATGAAGCCCCTCTGAAATGTGGTCTGAGGACTTTCAGTGCTCAGTGTAAAACAGCCAAAAAAGATTAAAATCCTTGTCCTTCTACCCTTGGACATTGTCCTCCTCCAAGTAGCATGATTTTTTTCTGTCAGCTCTGTCCTTTATTTCAGCAAACTCTTTCTCTCTCTTGTAAAGCATCTGCCCTTATCTTTGGCTGGAGTTTAAGAAAATTCTTCTGTCTGATGTTGATCAGCCAGCAGGGAATTCTTACAGCATCAGCTAGCTAGTCTCAACTTTACCTCCCAAGAAAGAAAACAAGAAATTCTCCAAGCCAGCTTCCCACAGCCTGGAGGGCCTGGGATTTACAGCCTGTTTGAACTCTCCCAGATGGTAACACACCAGGCTGCTGCAATACCACGCTCAGTGCCTTGTCCAAAGACACTTCCTCTGACTGATTTATTTGTTCTTTCAACTTCAACAAGGTTTTGTGTTTGTGTCTCTCTTTTTTCCCTCATTTTCCAGACTGTCCCAACTGGACACTTTAGGCCATGTGCCATTCCAGTCCACCTAGCAAAACACATTGAATCTGAGGAGGCAGGGGGAAACTGGGGTCAGATATATTTGGCATTTTGGGAGGCAAAAGGGGCAGGGATGTGCAGAAAGCTTGCCTGAGGAACACCCTGTGTGCTGGTACATCTGTGAACAGTAAGTTGGCTGTCTACAGATAAAGGAATATTATGTCTATGCCTAGAAATGTGACTTTCCAGTAGTTGCTTCTATGGGCTTTATTTAATTGTGATATATTCAGCAGTCATAATAGCTTTGGCACAACATCATTTGTGTCTTAATTAAATGAAACATGCTGTTCAGAAACAACGCAGCCATGGAGTTTGGGAAACACTTGAGATCTGCCTTCTGCTCACAGGCCCAGCCTGGAACTACAAACAAAGGAGGCAGCATGTGTTTGTGTGTCTGTGTATGCATATTTACATTTAAAAAACCTATCACACAGCCCTTTCCTGCACAGTTCCTGATAATTCCATCAGATTTAATGCATTAGCAAAGAAAATGAGGAAGTGACTATCAAAGGGTGAAAGGATAAATGGCACTGCTTTCAACTCAGCAAGGCATCAGGAGGCCCTATCATCTGCACAGTTTAGTTCTGCTTTGACAAACACCACCTCCTCTCCTGGGAGGCTCTTGAAGACATGGTGAGGTTGATACCAGCCTTATCATAAGGAACCAGGACAATAACTTGGAACAACAGAAGCAAAGCCAGAATATACTTATAAAGGAAGAAAATGAACTGAAAGGAAGCAAAAAGCTAAAATGCTTTCAAAGAGGGATTTTCAACCAAAAAAAAAAAAAAAATTAAAAGAAAGACACACAGATGCCCCCCACATTGCCTTGTTGCAATACACAATTAGACTCAGAATGCAAGATTCTGTGTGTTGTTGCTGAACTCAAATATATCCTCTTATCTGGTAATGGAATCCTATGCACAATGGCAGTATAATGGGATACAGAAAAGCAGAACAGAAGTTTTTCAGATGTACAATTTACAGTTATTAAAGTTTGTTAAGACTGTTTCTAAAGCCAGTTCTCCATTTTGTGCTTTTGCTAGAAGTTGGGGTGGGTGCGTGTACGTAAAATGAGAACTAATTTACCTATTGCCAGTCTACAAGAGCCCTTCTCCTTTTCTCTTTCACTTCTTCTGGAATTATATCACCAATTTACCATGCCCCTGACTCTGAAACTCCATCTCTCAGTACCAAAATCCATTAAATTAAAGGACCCTTTCAAAACTAATTGTGACTTCTAAACACCTTGAAACAATTTTTAATCATTCTGAGAATTAAATTTCACTCATTCCCACACAAAACAGCCAAAAATGTATAATATATTTAGGGCAGAGGTTAGCAGAGAGACATGAAGTTGGTTTATCAAGTATGAAACTGTACTGGTAACAAAACCCAAAGCTTGAGAGTCACCATCTGGATCACTCAGCTGTTGAAGAATTCATAGTGCCAGAGATCTACGTCTTGCCCCAAGATTCCTGCCATTATTTGCTTTTCTGTACTTTTTCAAGAAAGTTCTTATACAACTTCTGGGTATTAATTGAGGTATATTTTAAAACAAATTTTTAGCATTGTAACACTTTTTTTTCTTGCCATATGATCTGCCTAAAGCTATTTCTTCTTTATTGCTAAACATAAACTCTGAACAAAAGTTATTTTCCCTGCCAAAACACTCTTTTTCAAGTCAACTGCACTTTTGCATGACAAAAAGCTGTAGGGGATTGTCCCCATGAACTTTGAATGTCTTTCCAATCTTGGCTGAGAATAGTTCATATCACCTATAAATCTGGCTGCAACCCTTCTTGAATAAAAGCTGTTTTCTTAAATTAAGCTGCTGCATCAGGCAGGCTGTAGAACATTTTAGTTTCTGTATTTCTGTGCATAGTCCCTACCCTGTAAATATCATTTCTCTATTCCCTTCTCCAGTGATATGACAAGGTGTTTGTTCAGCATTTCAGCTGCATGTCTGATGGGAAATATTGCGATTTCACAGTTGGACCAAACCCAAGACAATCCAGTCTGGTATTGTGTCTCCAAAAGCGACTATTTTCATGAAAATGGGAACAATCTGCTAATCACACAAGAATTTTTCCTGATCTCTGAGAAACACTGGCACCATCATTGGCAAAATACATAACATGAATTCCACTAAATTCATCTCAAGAGAACAAAAACTTTGATAAATATTCTCAAGCAATTTTCTGGAACTGTGATGTTTTGACACAGCTTCTGGTGTGAAACAGTGTTGTTAATTTCTTTATTATCACATTAAATGTGCCCATTGTTATTGTGGTTTAGGAGAGCAGAAGTTCCTGCTCTCCCATCATCAATATACATGTTAATGTCTACATTCTATTATTATCTTCTATTATTATTTTTTTATTCTGCCATTATCTGTATCTATACCTGCTTCTGTAATTGTATCACTGCATTTACCTATGCCCCTTGGGTTGTTCAAAGATAATTTATTGCAACTGCATTTACCCAAAGCAAACAAATCCATGATCAGAACAATTGATCAAGCCCCAAGGTCTTTCATTACAAGTTTTCCATGTTTGGACTAAAAGTGCAAATTAATTGGTCAATATATTGGGCTAATAGCCCAACTGGATCTGCAGAAAAAAAATTATTAGCAAGTGTGTGAAATACCAACAAACACAAAAAAATCCCCTGAAATATAAAGCCAATTTAATTTAATTCTTGAAAATTAATATAACATATTGCTGGATTTTGTCCTTTTTTTACTTATTGGGGGAGGAGGGGCAACGTTTAGAATTTAATTACTTCAGTAAATGCTTCAGTTTCTTTAGTTCACTGGCCTAGGAGGTGCCTGGGAAATGTTTTTCATTAACATAATCACATTTTGTGCAGCTTTTTTTTTTTTCTTAGTATATGGGGAAGTTGAGACTGGGGTGATTTGATTCTGTAGTTGCAATTAATTAAATGCTAAAATGTTGCACAGCAACTGTGTTCAGTGCACACAGGCTCTTTTTAAGGACCACCTAAAATAGCCTACAATATTTTCAGAAACTCAACAGATTTTACAAATGGGCTAGACATTCCAAAAAGAAAAGGCAATGCAAATACAACACCTCTGCACATGCTGTATTTATTTAGTACCAGGTGTAGAAAGTTTGGAAAGGTGGGGTTTGGGGTTTTTTTTCTTATAATATGTCAACCACTGGGATGTCATTTGCATCTTTAACTTAATGAAAACAAACTCACAAAAAAAAAGCCCAAAAAAGCATTTTTTGCTTAGGAACAGGGTGAGCAGTCTGTGGCTGAATAGCCACAGATTTTACTTTTGTTACCGTGTCTTGAAAACAGAAGCACTTCACTACAAATTGATAGAGGAACTGGCAAAGGACAGGAGAAAAATGCCACTTTTGAAGCACCTGGGTACAGATTTCATCTTATACCAGGATCTTGCCATTATAATAAGCTTTTTTGGTTTGGGGTTTATGGTTTTTTTTGTGGAATCCCAACATGAAATAAGCTTTTGATTCTTACAGAGCACTCTTATTTCAAAACTTTTCTTTAGGTAGGTGTTTGTGTGCATGTGTTTCCTAAGGATATCCATTAAGCCTCCCTCCTAATGACACCAAGGGAATTTCAGTAAGATTGTTTTTTCCATGACAGAAAAAAAAAAAAAAAAGTCAGCAAGTTGAATGAAGGCAAAGCCCCACCAAACCAGAACAATACATGAAGGCACAGAGAAAGATACCTTCAGTAGACTAAAAAAGTCATCACAGGTAATGATAAGAATATGGAGAATGCTCACTGCTTGGTTTGCATAAGAAGGCATAAAAGTGCATGTTTGTGGTCTTTCCCTTTCCTTCCTTTTCCTTTCTTTAATATTTTTTTTACCATTGGGAAAAGCCTGCACACCCACACTGGTGAAATTCAGATGTAGCCTACCTATGATTTATGATAGAATACTCTCAGTATTTCAGTGTTTTACTGAATGCCTTGTCATGTAGGTTGCTCAAAGACTCAGGAAAATTTGGAGGAGAAAAAATGCTGTGTATAATTGAAATTCAGCTCAGCGCCAACTGGATACATAAAAAGATCAGAGAAGCCTGCATCAAAATGTTCCAGCAGCTAGACAGGGGGAAAAACACACCCAGCCAACTTTAAGGAAATGTCTCTGAAATTAGAAGATGTTTTAATAGCAATGACTCTCTTTTTTTGCATTCTGAAGGGTGTGAAGTATGTGTATTTCAAAACATATTGCATATTCATACAGCTGTATTGAGGTAAAAAAACCCTCAAAACTGCAGACCAGCTCAGGGGCGGCTGTGGCACTGATAGAAACACAAGAAGAAAGATGGGGATAATGTAACCCATCTCCTGTTCTGAATTATTCTGCCATGGTTTCTGTCAGAGCTGTGCCTCACTGTGGTAAGAGAAGGGTTTACCTCACTGTAGGGAGCATTTTGCTCCTTGTGTGGACCTCTCTGTTCAAATCTCTAATTTTTTTTTCCTCTCAGAAAATTGCAACATATTAAAATTATGGGAGAAGTTTTTGGTGTGGGGGTTTTTTCGAGGGTTGGGGAACTTTTTGTTGTCGTGGGGTGGTTTGGGTTTTTCTTCTTCTTCTTCTTTTTTTTTTTTTTTAATAGGGATTTCTTTAAAACAGCTGGTAAAAAGTTTTAAGATGCAGGTATTGGTGGGAAGGTATTACTGCATCTATAAACCTCATTACAATACCAGTGAATTTAATGGGCACATCCTTTTTGACAGGGTAAAACAATAGATGACTTTTGAGATAAAATTATGGATGTTCTGTGATGATGGACAAAATATTTCCTCTTGTAGGACCAGGACACTAAGAAAATGCAAAAAACAGATACTTTAAGAAGCTGGGGGAGAAAAAAAAAGAAAAGAAAAAAGAAAAAGACGTTATCCTTTTGTAGTTATGCACTGTAATTTCATGATTATGAATTCAGATTCATAACTGAGATATTCTAACTATTTTTTCTTCCCAATACAACTGTTCAGTCACAAAAGCAGCATCAGATTATCCAGCTCCTCCTTCCAGATCGTTTTTCTCCTGAGCATTCCAGTATCTATTACTGTATGTGACTCCAGGAAAATGGAACCTCAGCACCTGTAACCCCACTCTTTTGTGAAAGAGTGATAAAGCAGGAACTACCATCCCACAGGGAGAAAAGATGCTGCCAGGGTAGGTTCCTGCAGGGCTGGGGAAGATTCTCCCTTGGCTGGAAACTCCATCAGCCCTTAGCGCCAGTTCTGCAAACAGCTGGGACACCTCAAAGTGTTTTAACCCTCTCGAACTAAACTCCCTGCCTCAGGGAACCATGCTTATCAGTAGTCTGGCCATGTCTGGTGGAAAGGGCACTTAAAGAAATTGCAGTGTTTGTATGAACACTGGCTTTCTGAAACTGATTATGCTCTGGATTTAAAGCAGGCTGTGAAGCAGTGGTTCTTCCTTAGGGCACAGTGGCATCTAGTGGTCCTACATGGAGTGGGTGAGGAAGATAGAAAGTATACTAAAAAATAGCTTTTTTCCCCTTTCCCCCTTTCCCCTTTCCCCTTTCCCCTTTCCCCTTTCCCCTTCCCCCTTTCCCCCTTCCCTTCCCTTCCCTTCCCTTCCCTTCCCTTCCCTTCCCTTCCCTTCCCTTCCCTTCCCTTCCCTTC
>VZUI01088748.1:0-12690 GCA_013401135.1 Cettia cetti | reverse complement strand
ATCTATCTATCTATCTATCTATCTATCTATCTATCTATCTATCTATCTATCTATCTATCTATCTATCTATCTATCTATTTAATCTGCCTACCTACCTATATATATTTGGATCCACTGAAATGTTCCACTTGAAATATCTTCAGTCCAATGAATTCTGGAAAATGCAAAACAAGCATCTGAGAGATCCCTGCTTGAAGCTTTGTAAGACTTTAGTAGGCATGAGCACTTAAATTACAAGAATGTCAACTTCTCTGACCACTTGAAGGTTTGGGGTACTTTATTTTAGTAGAAATTAAAACTAAAATTTTGTTAAAATTGTTAAGTGACATGAGCTGAAATAATATATTGAAAAATTTTAGTGAATCAAACCCCCTAGTTTTCAACCAGATCTATTTTATGATTGTTGTAACTGAATTCCTACAGCCCTCATCTACATTCATTAATTTGACATATTTTGTCTCTGCAGTTTAGTAGCTGCTTATGAAGGTCAGCAAGCTGGTCTACAGATCACTTCTCAACTCCCTACTAGCCAGTAAATACTAATATTTTTTATTTTTCTAAACTTCTGGTATTTGTGGGGTTTTTCTCTCTTGGACAGCTAAACGTAAAATCCAAACTCTCTATTCTGACCTGGCATATAGATCTGGGCTATAAAATACATTTTTTCCCTTCTAACTGCTTTGCCATATACAATTTAAATCTCCCAGTGACATTTTTTCTTTACATCTTCCTACATTTAAGTTTCTCATCATAATCTTCAAGGCTACCCTATCTCAGCTTCATTCACATCAACTTCAGCCTTCATACCTGTCAATTCCATTTTATATTTTGAGGGACAGTGGACAACACTGCTTCAGCACTTACGATCTCTCTAGCTTGTATGTTTTTATTTGATTCTACACCCCAAGATATTTTTCTCAAGCCACTTACACTTCAGATAATTACAGAAATAGAACCTTTATTTTCAGGCCTCATCAGGATAGACTCTTACTTTGTTAAGAAATTCTATGCTTACTGTTTCTAGTGTTTGCTTTTAGATAAGGCTCTATCAAACAACTCAACCAAGTGAAATAAACAAACCCATGCCTCATATTAAAAAATCTTGTTTGTCCTGCTTTCACAAGGCACAAGATAATTCATCCTTATGAAAAAACAACTGCCACTCATATAGGTGCTACAGAAACACTTCTCCCTCCTTTTCTATAATGCATATCAGAAAATCACTATTTATGTAAAAATTAGATTCAAACAATAATATGCCTTATAATCTTTTAAAAAATACAGAGAATAAAAAGATTAAATGTCTTTTTCTCCTGTCACATTCCTAAAATTATAGTTTCAAGCAGGTAAATGAATACAAAACTCAGTGCAGGAAATTACAGATGGCTATTTGGCTTAAAGGCATGAACCTCACTTGAGTACCTCAGCGAGATGAACTTATTTCATTATGAACTCTTCACAGAACAGACAGTGCCGTTCCTGAAAAACAAAGTTTACCTCAGTTGCTTCCTACCAGGAAGAAAGGTGGAGTTTACTAACTCACTGCAATTCTTAGCTACAATCAAAAACTGGCTCCCAGATGAGAATGTGGATTTCTAACCCAAAATGGAGCAATCGTGCTGACTTCACATAAAGTAAGCACAAGACAACACATACCCCACCCATTTTTGCAGTACTAGAACCAAAGTAGTTCCCCAAAACAGCTGTGCTGATAACCACACAGTTATTAAAAACACATCACAACACAAAGAGGAGTTGGGTGTTTTAACACTGGCAGCATCTTGCACTGCCTCAGGTCAATGTCCCAGGCCTGACAGTGGCAGAGAATTGTCTATCCGAGTATTGTGGTGGCCAACAGCTGGCCTGAAAACCTCACAATTGAAATGAATCCCCATTTTATAACTGAAAGGCAACTAATTATATAAGCACCTTGATTATGTAACTTGATCAGTGTGGACTGTTGGAGAGCAGGCCTAGGCCATTGGGGATGCCATTGGCTAGTTGGCCAGGTGGAAACTAGTTCAGCCAACAGGCATCGACCACGCAGGCCTTCAGATCGGTATAAGGAGAAGAGGCCTCAGTTGGCTGTTGTGCATGAACCCAGTGAGTCTTGTCGCTTGTCTGTTGTCCAAGCTGTGGCACCAAGGAATAGGAGCATCTTGACGAATTTTACTGTGCCTCTGACAGGTTTCTACGGGAGCTCTGCCTTGCCTCTCTGGGTTGACAGGATATCAGTTGATTACTCCATTATAACTAAACTGGCACTGAATTGCAAAAGCACGTCAGAGAGTCCATTTTCAGCTATGCACTGCAGTTAAGATTTTCACTTAATTACCAAAATCCTGTATTTCATTAACAAGGGTGTAGTGTCTGTATAAGAAAAGGGGCAATAAGTCATCTCCTCAACTTTTTAAAATATGAGGACTCACAGAAGCTTGGCATTGCCAACTTAAACCCAAGTCAGCAGCTCACACTCAGAGGGGAGACTGAAAATCTGATAAAAAAAAGAAAACCCTGTGATAAGAGATACATGGTAATCTTTCTGGCAGACCAGAATCTAGGAGAGTAATCTTGCTCCACCAGACTAACCCTGGCTCTAAGACTCAGCTTGCCATTAACAACAACAACAACAACAACAACAACAACAACAACAACAATAATAATAATAATAATAATAATGTTAACACTATATTCTGTACAGCTGTGTGCAATGATGCTGGCCCATTGTACCAGGTGAACTGCTCTTCATTTCAGACAACTGGGGAAAAAAAATTTAGGAAAAGTAAAAAGATCTGAACACCTGCACTGGAGCCAGAGCTTCCTTGAGTACAGCAAAGAAAATGGGATGCATAAGGGCATTTTCTGAGCAACAAGGGGGAAAAAATACAAAGTCCATGCAACTAAATTAAATTACAAGTTTTGAAACCTTCAAAACTTCTTTTTAAACACACTTGTTAAGACCTTATTTCCTACAGTGCCTGATTGTCATATGCCAGTTCACATCATCGAACTACAACTGTAGAACTAGGTCAAAACCTATCACTCTATACGTTTCAACTTCATCATATGCTTGTAAGAGAGATTGTTCAACTGTCATGTAAAAGATCCAATTAAAAGCCTCAGTCAAAAAGAACTATTAATAGTCTGCCTGAACAAATGTGACCTATGACACCCATCACACTGTGTGATAATTGTCTGCAGATGAAATAGTAACAGAATTTTTTAAAAAATAAAATAATTTGCCATTTGCTCACCTCTACGTCTGTTATAATGCTGGAAATTCAAAAAATAGCAAAACTACATTTCATATAAAATAGATGAGTCCTCGCAGACCTAATCCAGATTGCCCATTTTAAGTGAGAAACTGACTATGATTTTAGTGGGCTATGGAAGTCAGTATAAACAAAATGCATAATCCCATTACAGGTGATGCCTACTTGAAACAAACAAGGCCCATTACAATGCTGGCTTGAGATCAAAAGAGCTAACAGCTTCCCACACCCCTAAACATAAAAAACATTTGTCAGACAAAAGTGCCATTGTGCCTGCTTTTGGACAAGCCAAACCTCCTGAATCTATATTCCAATAATCCGTTCTTGCTTTAATGGAGTTCTTGGATTTTATTTTTAGACTGGCATAAAGGAAATGACACTTGGTTTGGAAGCACATGCACAGAAGGCAAGGTAATCCGGGGCAAAAAGCTTTTGTAGTAGGCTCAACTGTTCTCACCACTGGAATCTTCAATTTCAGGCCCTTCTATCTATTTCAGTTCCAGCTGAAGGCATGATTAGGCTACATTTTTACAGCAATCATTTTTATTGGTGTGAAAAAGAAATTGTAGTACAAGTTGCATACTGAATATGGGAAAAACATGGCTGCAAGGGGAGAAGACAAGGAGAGCCAGCTCCTGTGGTTTATTTTATGTACTGGTTCCCAAACATGGAACAGAGACCTGAGCCAGTAATTCATGAAAAATCAATCTTTATACAAGCAACCAAATTCCAGCACATCCCACAAGGTGCCTATACACTAGATAAATTCCTCAAAATGCACAAAATCTAAGTATTTCCTATCTCTTTTACCTGATGCTTTGGGGCCCATTTCTGTGACTGTAAGGGAAGGAATGGGGAAACTGAAGAAGCAGAGTTTCCCACACTAAGGCAAAAATAAAATTATTTTAAAACAGACTAGATTTGGAGAGAGGGGTTAGAATAATAAGGGGCAGAATTTTCCAGAAAAGGACATATCAATATTAACGAGCTCTAAGACCATAAAAGCATCAGAAATTAAATGAGAAATTTTAAAGTAGATTCTCATTAACAACAACACCAAACAAAAGTAGCCTACAAACCAATCACAGAATTCCCTTTCTCACAATAGAGTTCTATTTTCAGTTTCTGTTTTCCTTGCTACTTTCCCGTAAAAGATCATTTCCCAAAAGAATTTCCACAGGATTTCCATTTAATTTACAGCTAATGCCTGTAAATTAGCAACATAGAAAATGGTTCATATTTAGGACAGATACAAGAGTACCCCTAGACTGCCACAAATCTCTAGGAAGCCCTTTTTCGCTTATGCTCACAAAAGTAGCTTTGCTTTCTTTGGCAACCAGATAATTCTTCCTCTTTTTAAGGAGCCAATTTTAAAATCTACATTTACTTGCTTAGTTAAAATGAACCCTTTTTTTAGTGTGGTCTAAAAAAAAAATCACAGTACACACACAGGGTGAACAGCTTTTTGGGAGGGTGAATGATACCATGTTTTTAAGCAGCATAATTTTTAATCTCTAAACACATTAACATTACATTGACTTGTGCCACGTAAAAACTTACATACATAAGATGAACAAGCAGACATCCTTTATCATCAGGTAATCTGAATTTCAGTCTTTGTAATGAAAGATTGTTGGTTATGTAGGCACATATCCTGAAAGACACACAGCAAAGGACAGTACAAATATCAGCTGACTGTCCAACAGTCAAGGTAGGAGGTAAGAAGTAACAGAACAATTGATGTATTGTCAAATTGCCTGGAGAAGTGCTGGAGAAAGGACCAGACAAAGAGATTAAATTCAGCACTTTGAATTTCATCACAGAATATCACATGTGAACATATGTAATATACCAAGCATCCCTGAGATATTCTCCTGCTAAAGTACTAGATGCATTTTATAACATTAAGGAATTACAAGAAATTATTACATGCTCATTAACATGACAGCAGTATGGAATTTACATGTAAATCACTTAATTTACATTTGCATCTATCTCAAAACACATAAATGCTTATTGTGACTCAGGATGAAGCAGGGCAATAAGACTGTTTGACGCAGTTATCCAGAATGAGCTGCACTACAGCCTGACATAAGTGTAAATACAATAGTAGTAAGTGTGCTCTTTTATTCACAAAAGCTATTAATACAAGTAGACCAAAGCAAATTAGGTTTGCCTGATTAAGGAGCAGATCCAGGTAGGAAAGGAAAAGTCACGTGTTCCTGAAAAATGCAATAGTGATTTTCAGAATACTATTGCTCAGTATAAACTATGCCAACTAAAAAGAATAGCCTTCTCAAAACAGTGGTTTTGTCTGTCATAACTTGCAGCTCAATGCTCTTCAGGAAGAAAAATTAGCAAGGAAAACATTGACTGAGTCTGACTAATGAAGAGGTATTGCAGTAAGAATATCTATTGTCAGATAACATGATGCTTCCTAAAACAAAGACATTGAATTCTCATCTGCTAGTGATCATGCTGAGACACTAATGCTAACACAGCTATATGTTGATTTGTTACATATTTTGAGTTTAACTTTGTACTTTACAAACTTCTGGGTTGTGTAACCAATAGAGATGGTATCTGCATTTGATACAGAAAGTCCATAGCCAGAGCAAAATCCAGTTTAGTTTTTTAATTCTGCTGTACATAAAGCATACTTTGTCACACAGATGCAAATAAACAGTCCATTCTCAAGCCCAGTAGTATCTTTAGTACCTCCAGATGACATACAAACACATGCAAATCAGACAGGGGGAGATACAAAAAAGCATATACCACAGCAGTTACAAGAACAAGCACTAACATTTTTGTACTAATTTGCTGTTTGTTCTTGATGGAGACATTCCAGAAAAAAGTTCCTCTTGAGATGAGAAGTGCAGATTTGGCAGGTGGAGCAGTCTGCACCAACACCCTCCCACACATCCATCTTGCATTGACAGCTCTGCACAAGATAAAAAGCAGGATTATGTACACTTTGTGGTTGGCCAGAAGAGTGAGATGCTGCAGGAAGTAATTCTGACAACTTTGTTAATAAGCCTTTCTCTCTGACTAAGAATAACCACATCTGTGGCGTGGCTGCTTTGAGGAAGAAATAGCAACACTGCCTCCTAAAGGTGGTCATAACAAAATTCTACCACACTTCTCAAAAATACAGCTGTACCCTTCCCCTCTGCAAGTCAACCATATTCTCATTGAATCTTTTCCAAGTAAAAAACCTCTGGCAAGGAAGATGCAGTCAAAGAGGTTCTAGTATAGCTGGAGTGTCTTTGGATGGAAAAAACAGAGATCAAAGTGTTCTGGATCTCACCACACCAGGGAATGGATTGTTAAAAAGCCACCATATATCAACATAGTTGGGGTCACATTTTAAAGATGTAAGATATTGGTGCAGAGACTTTTCTCAGCAGACCAGATGTATTTCCAACTAAAATAACATAGATCTTATCATTGTGACAAATGAAACAAATCTGAATGGGGTTTTATTTATGTAAATGTAGTTACTTCCAACAACAAATACATTCATCTTCACACCAAATTTAGGCAAGAGAAACCAACATTAAGCACACATACATGCATTACCACTTATATGCACACATTCTACTAAAAAAATCAAGTGTATTCTAATCACATGAAAGGAGAATATGAAAAGGGAATTAAAGCAAATATTATTGCTTCTCCTTATTAAACTTCAGTGGAATTTTAATATGATATGCCTATCTTATTGAGATACTGCCCATGTGATGTTTCCAGAGAACAGCAATACTTCATCTCCTGGAACAGAATTCCATTCCTCCTTGTGGCACTGGTGTGGTAGGGTGGTAGGGTGCACACTGAGATCCCACAGCTCCTCCTAGACATCCACACGCACCAACAAATCCTTCAAAATGCTTGCATTCTTTTCTGTGTATGAAGAACATTTAAATCATTTACAACACCCAAACACACACACGTGTGAGAACTCCTATTGGCACAAATAGGTATGTCATCAGTAAGTCGTGACAGGTCATGTGAAAAGTTAATATTTTAGTCATAAATGTTGATACCAAGGGAAAGAGCTATTAAGAAAAATGTGCTCTTAATATTTTAGAATAAAAATGCAAATCTCAAAAATGCTGAAAGAAATTAACACCCTATAAAGATTACAGAATAAATTATTCAGGTAAAACAAAAGCTGAATTTGAACATGGCTTAATAAACCAAATTATAGAAAATTTAGCCATTTATACTCATATGCAATGAGTATAAATGGCTAAATTTCAAACAGCAGTGTTTCAAAAATTGCATCACTCCTGTGATAAAGAATAATGCTTCAGAGCAGGCATTATGTTTTGATAAAATGCTGCAGAGTTGCATGTTCCCAAAATTACAAAAATGCATTAAAAAAAAACCTTACAAAAGCTAGGTCAAGTGGACTGATGTCCATTTAGCTTTTGCAAATGGAAAAGCTAAATGTTAAGGACAGCATGGAGACACTTTGTCTTGACTGAGGGTTATAATCTATGCTGTAGGAGTACATAATCACAAGGATGTCTTTAGCCTGACTGCATAGTTTAAAATCAAAAGGAGGCCAAAAAAAAGGTTGCCAGAAAGTAAACCAGGACATTAATAACAAGAATTTACACTTGATTAATTAACTAAATTTAACTTAAAAGAATGGGAAGGCTGAGATTCATCACTTCTTAGAATGAATGCTAGGGAGCAGCTTACTTGTCATTGTGGCAAGTGCAGCTCAGTAAAAGAGCTGAGAAAGAGACAGAGAAGGAAGAACCTGTATTAAATCTCAGCTCTGTGAAGGTTATGTTTACCTCTTTGAAGAGTCTAAATTTAGACTGCAGAAAGTCTGCCACATAGTATTAAAAATTGTGGAAAGATGAATAAATACTGAAACCTAAAGTAAATAATTCTCTCAGTTTTCTCCTGCTCCTTTATCTCTCCATTTTAATAAAGCCAAAGCAAAAATTTACATATGACTCATGACACCAGTGCTCATCAGGAGTCAAATGAAGATGTTATTTTATTCATCTACATATAAATGAGAAACTTAAGATTCTACTGTGGTTTTGAAAAGCAGGGAAGAAATACTCTGACGCACTACCGTCACAAGAGAGACACAGACACCACAGTGAGAAAAGAGGAGGTTTAATTTTCACTTTCAGTTTATATAGGTTTCCAGAAATGAGACCACATTGGAAGACTGAGGTTCAACCTCTTCAACTCCACTGGTCTGAGAAAGTGTCCATCAATTGTCCCTCCTAAAGAGAAGAATGTAAACAATATAGACAGTTACAAAAACATTGCTTTGTTTATGTGAAAATCCATGAGAAACTGACTCCAAAATATCTGAAATACAGAATGCTTAGAAAAAATTCCAAGAGAACAGGGCGACATCTCACCCTTTTTCCGTTATAAAAAGAAAAATAGAAAAAAGAAAAATGAACAATGCTACAAAGTAAAATATGTACAAAAAAATCAATCTGCGGCTGTGGAGGAATCATCGGAGTGAACACTTGCGTTGTCTGCATCTGGATCATCACCTGATGATTCATCCACTTGATGGTTTTCAGTTTGGTCACGGCTTCCACCTTGCCTGTCGGCCGGGTTCTGTCTCTGTGGTCACAGGTCAGGACGAACACACTTTGAAGGTACCCAGCGTACCCCAGTGTCTGTGGATACACATGCATACCCCCGCCCCATAGCGATAAGGTCATAGGGACCTTCCTACTGTTTGGTAACCAAATTTCGGACCCGAACGTTAGCCCGAGGCTGATGCATCTCGTCTGAAGCCTGCAATGAGAGATGATGGTTCAAAATGACAGGGTTACTGGAGTTCTGCGGCACCATAAGGTGATCGATGACATACAAAGCCTCTGCCAACCGACTCTGCGGGGTTTCACCCTGCATTCCCCATTTTTGTTTTTGAAGAACACACTTCAGAGTACTATGAGCACCTTCTACATTGGCTTGACCAGTCGGAGAATGAGGGATGCCAAACTTGTGTGTCACACCCCACAACTGTAGGAACTGCCGCACATGTTGCGATGCGTAAGCAGGACCATTGTCAGTTTTGACAGCAGAAGGTATGCCTAGAACAGCAAAGGCCTGCCTCCAGTGGGCAATGACATCACGGGTCTTTTCTCCTGTGTGAGCAGAAGCCCACATTGCAGAGGAGAAATGTCCACTATGACATGCACATTCTTGATCTGGCTAAACTCAGCAACTTGGGTGACATCGGTCTGTCAAAGCTCCAAAGCCCTAAGGCCTCTGGGGTTTATCCCCGGCGGCAAAGGCACAGCCAGTGTGTGACAGTCATCACAAGACTCGACAATGTCACGAGCCTCAGTTGGTGTCAACTGAAACGGCTTCTGCAAAGTATGCACATTTTGATGGAAAAACCCATGCGATGCCTTGGCCTGCGCGAGTGTGTCAGGCTGAGGTGCTACCCACGCTGGGTTAGCCAACTTGTCAGCACTTGCATTACCCTCTGGTACAAAGCCTGGCAAATTAGTGTGGCTTCGTACATGCAGAACATAATACGGGTGAACCCTGGCCTGAATTGCACACCACAAGGTCTTCAGCAAGTGAAACAAGGCAGGATTACTGACCTCCTTCAAAACTGAGTACCCCAACCGCTGTGCAATGTCGGCTACATAGGCAGAATCCGTGACCAAATTGAAAGGTTCCTGGGAAAATTTCTCAAATGCCATGACTGCAGCTCTCAGTTCAACCAGCTGGGCTGACCCATCCTCATGGCCTTCCAGAACCTGCCACTCAGATCCATCCCTCCAGGTGACAATGGCCTTTCCTGTTTTTCCAGAACCGTCAGTGAAGACGGTGGGTCCTTGCACTGGTTCCTGGCTATTTTTGGGCAGCAAAGAAATCTGTGTGTTTTTTGCCACTTGCAATAGCCTGTGGCTGGGCAGATGATAAGTGATCTGCCCTGAAAAATTTTCCAGAGCACTCTGCAATGAAATACTGTTTGCAAGGTTCCGTTCAAAGTCCTCCCGCTGTACTGGGAGAACAATCTTTGCAGGATCCTCACCTATCAGTTGCAAACACCGTTGCCGGCATTTGGTTATCAAACGTGCAATCAACTCAAACACTGGAGTTGCTGTCTTTTGTGGCTGATGAGGCAGGAAAACCCATTCCAAGATGTGCAAAGGATTGGACCATTTGTTGTTCCATTGGTCAGTGGTGCCTGGAGTGGTGACAAACACAGTGACATCAATGGAAGGATCAATGTGGTAGACTGGGCAAGCAGAAACAGCTTCCTGAACCTCCTCCAGCACCTGATGTGCTTTTGGGGTCAATGTGCAAAGTGATTTCAAATCAGAGTCTCTCAGAGTCTCCCTTTAACAAATCAAACAAAGGAGACAGTTGTGCATTGATCAGTCCCAACTATAGACGTAACCAAGTGATGACACCTACCAGCTTTTGAGCATCATTCAGTGTCTCCACTGCACAAATTGCACCTCCTGGTGACGGATTGTCTGTTCCAGAATTTTGACACACAAGTATTTCCATGGAGGTTGTTGCTGAACCTTTTCTGGAGCCACCTGCAGCCCATGAGAATGCAATGCATTCAACAACTGAGGCTGAATCCTCAGCAGCTCATCCTGGGTGGGCGCAGCCACCAAAATGTTGTCCATATAATGATAGACACAGGCTTCAGGGAACTGCTTGTGGAGTCCAGACAAGGCCCTGGCCACATACCGCTGGCAAATCTCCAGCAAATTCCGCATTCCCTGGGGCAACACCTTCCATTGATATCTCTGTGCAGGCTCAGCATTGTTAATTGCTGGCACCGAGAAGGCAAATTTTGGTTTGTCATCAGGATGTAAAGGAATCATGAAAAAACAATCCTTCAAACCCACAATGAGGACCGGCCAGGGAAGCATGATAGGCGATGGCATGCCAGCCTGTAATGTTCTCATGCTTTCCATCACGGCATCGACTTTTCGGAGGTCTTGTAACAACCTCCATTTCCCAGACCTTTTCCAGATACAAAAAACTGGAGTGTGCCAGGGACTGGTGGAAGGTTCCAGGTGTCCCTGCTCCAGTTGTTCCTTGACCAGGTTTCAAAGGGCGTCTAGCTTAGGAGCCACTGGTCTTGCCAGATGGGTTTGTCCACCAGCCACCGTAAAGGAGGTGTAGGACATTCTGCGCCCTTCATCGCAGTGGCCCCCATCAAAAATCCGTCCCGAGGCACACCCCCCATGCTGCCAACACATCCCGTCCCCAGAGGTTAGAAACCGTTTCCGCCACATGAGGCCAGATCCTGGCCTGCTGCCCCTCCTCGTTTGTGACCACCACGGGCTGCTGGCTCACGTAGCATTGCTGCGTTCCTCCTAGACCCATGACTGGAGTCTCCACCCAGCTCAGAGGCCACTGCAGGGGCCAGGCAGCCAGGGAGAGAATCGTGATGTCAGCCCCAGTGTCGAGAAGACCACGGAGATAGATCTCAGATGGTGTGGCACCAGGCATGGACAGGGTACACCACATCTTGGGACGTTCCTCAGACATGACAGCTGTCCAGTGGACAAGAGGCAGTCCAGTGGATCCTAAGCTACCCTCTCCTCGTGCCTGATCCTCTGTCCTGTGAACAGAAGATTTAAAAGGCACAATTGGAGCAATCCGTGTCCCTTCTGGGATAGTAAGAGTGGGGTGGGTGTGGAAACCATAGCGTAAATCTGTCCAGTGTAGTCAGCATCGATGAGTCCCAGGTGCACAATGATACCCTGAACGGTGGCACTGGACCTCCCCATAAGGAAAACACTCATGCCATCACCCAAGGGACCAAAGGCAGCCAAGGGGACCCTGTGTACCTTGTCGGAGTCTATGATGACGGGTGCGGCTGTGCAGACATCAACACCTGCTGACCCGCAGGTGCTGGCTGCAAGCCGGCCAAGCAAACCTCCAGCGGTTGCGGTGCTGGGAGGGAAACTTGTGTCTGGGCGCATCGCCTCAGCGCGCTCCATTTCGCGTTTCCCGAAGCCTGCAAAGGCTGGCCATTCCCATGGACCATTGCCATGCAGACATCCGCAGTATGGTTTGGTTTTCCACACGGACCGCACAGAAACAAAGGAATTGCGCCCTTTGGCACCTTCTTGCTCTGCTTTCTGTTGGCCCGAACAGTCCCCTGCCGTTGCTGCTTGCCCTGCGGGACTATCCAGGCTGGCTGCACAGCTGTAGCTATAGCAGCCACCTTTGGACCCGTGGTGCCTATCCGTGCACAGGCTTCTGCCATTTGAGGCACGGAAGGATCACCAGGAAGTGTCTCAATAACTTTTCTGCAATCATTGTTGCAGTTGCTTCTTGCAAGGTGCTTGAGCAAGAGCTTCCTTCCTTGCTTCAGGATTCTCTATCTGCTTCTCTACAGAAGCAGTCAGTCTCTCTGCAAATCGCAGAAAGGACTCAT
>VZUI01088746.1:0-16869 GCA_013401135.1 Cettia cetti | reverse complement strand
CCCGCGGGGCGGGCGGGCGCTGGGCGCGGGGGGCCCGGCGGGCTCCGGGCCGCCCGTGGATGAGCACCATGCGGCTGCTGCTGCTCGCCCTCCTCTTCTCCTCGTCCTTCGCCCGCGCCGGCTGCGACCCTAAGATCGTCAATATCGGCGCGGTGCTGAGCACCAAGAAGCACGAGCAGATCTTCCGCGAGGCGGTGAACCAGGCCAACAAGCGGCACGGCACTTGGAAGCTCCAGCTCAACGCCACCTCCGTCACCCACAAGCCCAACGCCATCCAGATGGCCCTGTCCGTCTGCGAGGACCTCATCTCCAGCCAGGTACCCCGGGACGGCGACCCCCCTTCCCCGCCCCGTCCCCGGCGGGACCCGAGCCGCCGCCCCCGCGGCCACCCCGCCCCGGCCTCGCTGTGCCCCCCGGCAGAGCCCCGGCGTGCGGGGTCCTGCCCGGGCCCGGGGCGCGCTGCCCGCATTGCAGCCTTTATGTAAACGCGGCCGGCTGCGCGCTCCGCGCACCCCAGGCACACCCGGGTACCCACGGACACCCGCATACCCGACGGGGAGCACAGGGGCATCCCCACACCACCCTGGGGCACGCACGGCCACCTGCAATCTCCACCCGGGTCACACATGGGCTCACACACACACCTCAGAGCATGCATGAGGTCACACACACACTCCGGGGTGCACATGGGCATCCACAAGCTCCCGGGGCACACAGGGGCACCCGCACAGCCCTGGGGCACACAAAGGCACACACAGACACCCCTCAGGGCACACAGGGGATCACACACGCACTCTGGGGTGCACACAAGCACCCACACGCACACCAGGGCACACACGAAGCCTGAGCACATATAAACTAACACAAACACAGCCCTTGAGCACACACAGATTCACACATGAAGCTCAGGCACACACAACACACACACTCTGAGCACACACAGGCTCACACACACACTCTGGGCACACACAGGCTCACACACACACTCTGGGCACACACAGGCTCACACACACACCCTGAGCACACACAGGCTCACACACACACTCTGGGCACACACAGGCCTCCATGCACTGAGCGGGTGCACATATATATCCACCCAATGCTGTGCATGCACACAGAGATGTGCACTTACATCTACACCACACACAGACACACCACAGACACACCACAGGCACACCCAGAGCTCCGTGTGAGCACACACGGGCATCCCCAAACTGTGGGGAGATGTGGGCATGGGGAACACTGTGAGTGCACATAGACTGTGCACTCACACACTGTGGGAATTCTTCACGTGCATGCATGTTCCATGTGCACATATGTATTCCATGTGCCCACATTTCATGTGCACAGACATTCCATGTGCCCACACACTCTATGTGCACACGCACACTCCGTGGACACACATGCTATGTACACATTTGTAGTGCTGTGCAAACACGGGCTCACACATAACTCGTGTGCACTTGCACCAGCGTGCACAGCTGCTGTGACATGGACACACACAACTGCGAGCAGGGACCTGGCACACCCACTGCCACTGCCACACGCACAGCCGGCACATGGGCACACACAGCTGGGGTTTCAGCCACAGAGGCAAAGCATGCACAGACACACAGACACAGTGTGCACTGACACACAGACACAGTGTGCACAGACACAGACACACACAGACACACAGACACACAGACACAGCATGCACTGACACACAGGCACACAGACACACAGACACAGCGTGCACTGACACACAGACACAGCGTGCACAGACACACAGTGCACTGACACAGACACACAGACACAGGCACACAGACACACAGGCACAGTGTGCACAGACACACAGTCAGTGTGCACAGACACACAGACACAGCGTGCACAGACACAGACAGTGTGCACTGACACACAGGCACACACACAGGCACACAGGCACAGACACAGGCACACAGGCACAGACAGCGTGCACTGACACACATCACACACACTGACACACAGACACACAGACACAGGCACACAGACACACAGGCACAGTGTGCACAGACACACAGTGTGCACAGACACACAGACACAGCATGCACAGACACACAGACACAGTGTGCACTGACACACAGGCACACACACTGACACACAGGCACCCAGACACACAGACACAGTGTGCACTGACACACAGACACACAGGCACAGAGACACAGCGTCAGTGTGCACTGACACACATCATACACACTGACACACAGGCACACACACAGACACAGGCACACAGACACACAGGCACAGTGTGCACTGACACAGGGCGCACACGCGCACAGACTCGGTGCGTGCTGTGTAAGGCTGTGCACATGAGCACAGAATGATCCTCCCCCCCGTGTCCAGGGGTCACTCTCAGCTTGCAGTCCAAGCTCTCGGTGCTGGTGGGTGCAGCCTGGGGTGCCCCGGGCAGCCCGTGGCCTCGCCTCTCCACCTCCCCTGCGTGTGCTCTGGGTGCAGAACCCGGATAACCACCCCCAGCCCGTCAGAGGGGCTATCGCGGGGCAGGTACAGACCCGCCCCGTCCTCCAGCACACCCCCGGACATGCCGAGGGTCCGCGTGGGTCCGGGCGCCGCTGCAAACGCGCACCCGAATTGCATGAACGCCCCCACCACGGAGCCTGAACCACCTCAACGCGCAGAGAAATGCGCGTACGCGGCCAGGCACACACAGCCAGCGGGGGCAGGGGGCTGGAGGGGCTCCGTGGAGCAGAGCTGACGCCTTTGCAGCTCGGCTTCCCGGTGTGGAGGTGGAGGATAGCTGGGGACATCCCTGGGGTGGCGGCCAGGCCGGGTACCGCGGGCTGTCCCGACCCCCGCTGTCCCCTGGCAGCAGGGCAGGCTCAGCCGGGTCCCGCACTGAGCCGAGGCTCCATTCACCGCTCCCGGCTGACAGATGCCCGTGGCCGTGCCACCGTCCCGCCGCGTCCCCGCGGAGCGCCGGGCCAGAGCGGGCACAGCCCTGCGGGAGCAGCGCGGCCGGGCGCACCGGGGCTGCGGCCGCTGGGCTCGGCGTGCCCGCTCTGTCCCGACACGGAGGGGCCGTCCCGGCCGCTGTGCCCGGAGCGGGGCACCGGAGCCTCGGTCCCCGCTGGCTGGCGCTGTGCCCGAGCAGGGGGCTGCGAGGCACAGGAGGGGCTGGCAGCCCGCGCACGCAAAATGGCTCCTGCCGGCGGGTGCCGTGCGGCACGGCACAGCACAGCACAGCACAGCACAGCACAGCACAGCACAGCACTGCCCGGCGCTGCCCCCGAGCCTGCTCCTGTCCCAGGACCCCAGCCCTGCTGGATGCAGGGCCTCACTCCCTGCGTCAGCACCGGGCAGCTCTGCCCAGGGCATCCCCTCCTCCTGCCTCCCCAAGATCTTCCCAATCTCTTCTCTAGCAAATTCTCCCTACTCCCACGTAGGGAGAGGACCTGTCCCAGGTCCCTCTGCACCCTCAATTTACTCCCTCCCAATGCCAACCACGGTCCTCCCTCTTTCCCCAGGGCCCCTTCCCCAGGCAGGCTTCATCCTCCTCTCCTGTCCTGGCAATCTGTCTGTCCAGCCCGAGCACTGAGCACATCCTGGGGCTTGGGCAGATGCTTGGAGAAGGAAGAGTTGTTTCCTCCAGACATCAAAGTCCTTGCACTGATTTGCCCTAGCTGGAGACCTGTCACCAGCTGGGGACATTTCTTGTGCTGTGAAAGGGTATTGGTGTAATAAAGCATTCCCAGGGATTACCCAGCTCCTTCCTCGTCCTTTGAGACAAAGTAGGATTCTGCTGGAGACGAAATCCCAGACCTGCCGTAACAGCAGAATTTTGCCGAGATCCTCCTTCCCCACTTTGGTATAGCCCAGATCCTTATCTGAGGGCAGATCCCGGCTCCTGCCCCCGCCCTCCGGGCTCTGCCGTTCCCGTGTGCCCGGGGCCAGATGGCTGATTCGCTCCCTGGCTCCGCGCTCAGCTCCCGACACAGTCCCAGCTGACCACTTTGCTCGTAATAGTCCTCAGAGGGGAATTACAACCGAGTATTAAATGTGTGGTTAAAGAAATCGTATTACACAGTGTGACTGGAAGGAGATGCTTCCCTTTAATCTGTAATCCATGGAAGTTATTAGTTTAGTGAGCGGAGCGCTTGGGCACGGCATTCCATTAGGGCATAGCCCTGAGCAGAGCCATCACCTCCATGGCACAGCACTCCTGGCTCCCAGCACAGCCCTTGCTTCCCGTTCCCAGTCATTTCAGTGCCATTATTATGTTAACAGACGCTGTTTAGAATTGCAGAAAAGAAAAGAGGAAAAAAAAAAATCACTCTTCATGGCTGATGCGCTCCCGTGAAATAATGTTTGTGTCATGTATCCTGTCCTACAGGTCTATGCAATATTAGTTAGTCACCCTCCTGCTCCCAACGATCACCTAACACCAACACCTGTGTCATACACAGCTGGCTTCTACAGGATCCCTGTCATTGGTCTGACAACACGCATGTCTATATATTCTGATAAGGTAACTGATGCATGCTTCTGGTCTAGTACCTCATACATGTGCTGTAAATCAAGAGTGCCCGTCAGGAGGGTTAATGATGTCTACACTCTCTCTGTGTCTGTCTGTCCACCCTCTCCAGCCCAGCCTGCAGCTCCCGCTCTCTCTCTCTCTCTCTCTCTCCTGCATTCTGGGGTACATAATTTTTTTGCAGCTGCCAGTGTTGACCTACATAGTGCTGGATGATTTCTGCAGCACTGCTCTACCAGGCTGCCGGGCTCGCTGCTCTCCAGCCACGGCAAAGGCACGAGCTAGCTCCTGCCCTGCTCACTGCTGACAGCCAGGGGGTCCTGGGGGCTCTGGGGGCCTGGGGTGGGGCAGAGGATCCTATTAGAGCCTGGACATTGGGCAGGATCTCTCTGGGGCTTGGAGGCTGTTTGGTTGCATTCACTTCCCTGGGTTTGTGGGATATTGGTAGGGGAGATAACAGAATATCCTGAGGCTTCCCATGACATTCTGGTCAGCACCCAAGACAGGGGTTCAGATTCCAGTGGCTCAGCTGTCCCTGTGGGAACACGGAGGTTTTGCTGGATGAGGTCCTGCCATATGCAGGCAGCGTCTGGGCAATGAGGTGCTGCCCTGGCCCTCAGCTCACTGCCCGTTTGGCAAACAGCTAACGCTTTAGTAGAGGAAAAAGGAGGAGCTGAGCAGAGCCAGGTCTTCCAAATGCCATTGCAGGATTTCATCCAGGCACACTAGCTCAGTGGGTGAGATCGAGTCTGCTTCAAAGCACGAATCAGCCTTGCTTGGAAAATGTGAATATTCACAAATGTAAATGTTCAGTGCAAAAATAGTCACTCCACCTACATGCTAAATAAAGTCAAAATTCAGGAGGAGGAGCAGAGGCTCCCAAGAGGCACCAGCAGCACTGCTTGGCTGGAGCAGCAGCAGGCTTTGGCATCTCACGCCAGGGAAGCCATGGCAGGGTGGTCAGCAAGCCAAGACCACGGCAGTGATGGTGATGGTAGCTGGCAGGGCTGGGCACCTGCACACCCTGACAGGGTCTCACCAGGTGTGATTAGATGGAAAGGGATAGCAACAGAGCTGCAGAGCAGGCAGGAAGTGTTCGGGGGGGATTTGCTTCTTGCTGCTCTGGGAAGGAGATCGATCTGACAGAAATGTCACTGAGAGGGTCCTTGTCACAAGGCCCACTGTGGCAGGCAGAGGGGACCCTACCCCTCATCTCTGCTCCATCTCTGCAGGACTGTGTCCAACAGAGCAGCCACTGCCCACAGCAGCTCTGCTTTCCATCCTCATGCTGGCCTGCAGTGCTCACCCTGAGGGGCTGGCTCTGTCCTCTGCTTCTGCCAGTCCTTTCCTTTTTAAAACAAAGCAGCCTCATAAACCCCACCTGGCTCACTTCAGGGCTGGAGGAGAGACCCATGGCCGCAGTGGTGACACAGTGTGCTGGCAGAGAGATGCTCTCCATGGACTATTTGGGGTGTTGAGCAGGTTCAGGGCTGTGGGGCACACTTGCTTGGCAGAGACTGGGCAGGAAGCCCGGGCTGCCCACCCCAACAGCCCTCCGAGCACTCCTGCCTGGCTGGCATCATGCTCAGCCTCCTGCCCACCAAGGCTTGGAGCTCTCTGAAGAACAGTGAGTTGCAGGCAGGAGATGGGGCAAAGGCAGGGACTGGGTAGAGGAGCAAAGGATGTTTGGACATGGAGTGGAGGGGACAGCAAAGGTGGGAGCAAAGTGGTGGACAGAGGGGTGTGAAGCTGTGGGATAGGACAGAGGAAGGTGCTGCACACCCCATGCAGGACAGGCTGGCTCATGACACAGGGACATTCAGCTGTTCCCTTTTCGGTTTTCAGAGATCAGCTTGATCTTTTTTTTTTTTTCTTTTGGTTTTTTTGGTTTTTTTTTTTTTTTTTTTTTTGGGTTTGGTGTTTTTTTTGTCTTAATTCAGGAAATTATATCTTTCAGCTTAGTTTCTATGGAAACAAGCTTGTAGGATCACTTTGTATGTATGCCCCTAATTGGTTTGGGAGGCATCAGACAATTTTAGCTGAATTTCACAGGGGGATGAAGTTGAGTTAATTATGGTCCTCTCAAGGCTACCAGGGGGAGGAAAGCTGTGAACCTCAGCACGGACAGGTTTGCTCAGTACTTTTTGATGCTCTCAGAGCATCTCCAGTCAAGCACAGTGGTCCATGAGCTGTAGCCAGTCTTTCAGCAAAGATACCCGAGGGGAGTTTTACTGCTCACAGTATCCAACCAACTACTTGTTCTAGAAATAATATTGCAACTATCAGGCAGAACACTCTGGCTTCACTGAGACTCTCACAGCACCCAGCACAGTCTTGCCTGCCTGGGGAGGGGTCCCTGGAGTCCCAGTCACCTCTGAGTGATGTCAGCAGGGAACTGGAGGAGAGAGGTGAAGGCAGCAGAGTGGTTCCCATCACTATGGAGAGCCCTCCAGGGAGATCTTATGGACTGAGCATTGCAAAAACCCCCCTCTGACTTTCCCATGCTGAGCCCCTTGGTGCTCCTGTCCCCCATGGGTCATTGGGGGTGTTTATATCTCCTCTGCCTCTCAGCTGCAAAAAACGACATGACACTGACATCTTGGCACCATGAGAAATGTGAGATGACACAGAGTGTGAGAGCAGAGCCTGGGGGAATGCACAGCTCAGGAGGCAGGAAGGTCTGGGCTGTTCAACACCACCATGTGGGACCTCTCCTGCATGTGGAGCTGGAGGGACACCCTGGGTGCTCGGGGGTGCTGAGCCCCTCCCCACCCCACAGCAGATTATTGCAGGAGAGGATCAGGGAGACAAATTAATAAATTAAAAGAGACTTGTCTGCTGCTGGAAGAATTGGAAAATTGAGTTTAAACATACCACAACTGAAGAGCTTTCTTAGTTCCAGCACCTTACCCTGGCAGTTGAAGTGAGGTCTGTCTCTCTCTCTCCAGTCAGGGGATGTCTTTTCCCTCTGGTTTCCCTCTGCTCTCTGTGGAGCCACTCCAGGCCCTCACAGGGCTTGTTCACTGAAAAGGATTTTCTTCTCTACTACTGGTCTCACTGGCAGTCGATGCCCAGCAGGAGCCCTGCTAGTCAGGATGGGAAGGTGCAAGTGGGGAGAACAGAGGCTCTTGTTGACCAAGGTCAGGGTCAGTAGTCCTTCACTGGCGCTCACAAGTGATGGCTGGAGAGGTTGCTTGGTGCAGCACAGAGATGTTTGCTCTGGGAGTGGGGAGCACAGACCTCAGTAGGGCAGGAAAACCCTCAGCAGGGCAACCTGGAATGTACAAAAGCAGAGCAGGGTAGTGGAGAGATGGCCTGAGGGAGCCCCCACAGATCCCCACAGCCTCTCAGATCCCAGCAGATCCCCACAGGCTCTCAGATTCCAGCTGGAAGCAGGACAGAGCAGCACCCCCCACCCCACAGTGGCCCTGCCCCAGAGGCTGCCCCATCCCTTCCTCTGTGCACTGCAGGGAAAGGCAGAGAGTGCACTTCAGTCTGAGTTCCCCATCCCTCTGCCCCCAAAATCCCTCTCTGCACTCATCTGAGCTATCTCAGAGTTAACTCAGCTCCCTCCCACATCCACAGGTGTCATGTCAGGCAGTGGGCAAGCTCCTTCCATGGAGTGCCCAACACTTCTTTCTCATGTCCAGCTGGTGAATTTTACCAAATTTTCAGGAGCTTTGCAGATTGTGATGTCTGTCAATCTCTTTGAAATTTCCCAGGCAGCTCAGTTGGGGAGTGTATTGCTGGAAGAGGGACTGACCCCACTGCCATGGTCAAGCAAAAGCACATTGCTCCCTTCAGCCTGTGGAAAAAAACACTTCCCCAGCCATGGGCTCTGAGCTGGGGTAAGTCCCTGGGCAGACTGAAGTGAAGAATGTAACAAACCCTTCATTCATGATATTGTACAAGGCCCTAATGTGACACACAGGCACTGCCTGGTGGCCCCCAGCCATGCCCTTTTCCCTATGGATAAAATCTCCATGCAAAGGCACACCCAGGGCTCTCCCCCAGGCCTGGTGCAGGCTGTGCACAGGATTCCAGCACCCAGGCACGTTCCCTGCAGGAACTCCTGTGCTTTCTGCAGGTACAGGCTCACAGCTGTGCATGCACAGTCTGTGCTTTGAAACACACACACACATGATCTACTCAAACAGCTCCTCTTTGTATGGACTTGGATCAAATATTTGCACTTCTCAAGTCCTGACCCCACATAGAATCATCACAGAATCCCAGACTGGTTTGGGTTGGAAGGGACCTTAAAGCCCATCCTGTTCCACCCCCTGCCATGTGCAGGGACACCTCCCACTGTCCCAGGCTGCTCCAAGCCCCAGTGTCCAGCCTGGCCTTGGACACTGCCAGGGATCCAGGGGCAGCCACAGCTGCTCTGGGCACCCTGTGCCAGGGCCTGCCCACCCTCCCAGGAATTATCCCCACCCTCCCAACCATGCTCTCTCTGGTGCTTTTTGGCTCCAGCCCCCTGGGTCCCTTCTGAGCTAGGGCACTTGGATTTCACCCCAAGCTGTATTTGCTGTCTTTTTTCAGAACTAGAATGAAGTGAGGAAGCACAGGGCTGAGCACTCAGGTGTGGATGGGCTGCAGGGAGGTTTGCAGCAGGCTGGGGTTGGTGTGAGCCATTCCCACGGTCCCACTGCAGCCCTGTGACCAGCACCAGGCACACTCAGAGGAGAGCAAGGGGTGAGGATCCTACAAAACATCCCACAAGGCCAATGTGGATTTGTAATGAGGAGCAGCTTTTGCTGAGTGCCTGATCTGCAGTGGGGGAGCAATGACCCTCGGCAGCCCCAAGTTCAAGAGCCTGGAGCAGCACATCAGGGGCAGAGCTGGTGCAGCTGAGTGAGCCCACACACTGCGCTGGTTATCTCACAGAGGCTGCGCTAAAAACCACGGGTCTGTTTTAACAGTTATTTGCCAAAAAATGGGCTGATTGGGGTGCATAAATCACTGCATGCCCATCCCCTGCAGTGCAGCCCATGTGCCCATGCCCAGGAGAGCTCCATGCTGGGCTTCAGAAGGGTGTGACAGGAACCTGGGGGATGTCACTGCCTGTGCTGGGATGGGGGCTATCAAACCACACCAAGCTGGATTCTCACCTGCCTCTGCACAGCACAAGCTGGACGTGGGAAACTCTGGGGGACTCTATGTTCATTTTTCTGCCAATCTTTGGCCCTTGCAGAGATACTCAGGAGTCCCAGGTGCTTCAAAAGCTGCACATGGACTGTGAGTGCTCGTCCTGAGATCTCAGCTCAGCACTTCACATGAATTTTTCTTCATTATCCTATTTGAAAACCAAAGTTCAGGGATCCAGGAGCTGAAATACCACCAGAGTCTGTCCATGACCCTTTTGACACCACCTCAGAAAGTAAATTTGCCTGGACTGTTAAACCAAGTTGCCCCCCAACAAGCTTGCAGTATTTTTTCCTCTGAACCCAGTGATAGGTATTTACAATACTTAACAAAGCCACGATCAGTTTAAACACCATTTTTGCAAGCTGATTGGGAAACTAGAAAGTAATTTGATGCAATATAAGGAAATTTTGAAGTTTTTTTCATTTCGAAAAGGGATTGAAAGAATTTTATAGAATCTTGATGTTTTAACCTGTGATTCTCTGATTTCTGTTTTTTTTAATATTGGCTTTTCTGTTATTTTTTCAGCTCTTTTCTCTCTTCTGATTTTCCCAGCTCCAGTTTCTCTTTTCCTGGATTTCCTTAAAGCATTTTAAAATATTCAGAGGTTAAAAATCAAAAATGCTTAGACCCAGATGGTGTGCCCCTGGCCCAGGCTGTGCAGCTGGACCTGGAAATTCCTGGGCATCTCTGCTGACTGCAAAGATTTTGATCTTGTGTTAATGTGGATACCATGGTTGTCTTTCCATTGTTTGTCCCTATGGGGCTTTTTCCCAGTCCCATGGGTTAGTGCTGGTTTTGTGGGGTGAGCTGTTCTTCCTGTAATTGTAATTGTTGTATCAGCCATACTCTGAGAGTCTCCTTGGGCCTCTCCTGGTTGGTTTCCTCCTCTGATTTAACATCCACCTTTCTCCTGAGTGTCTCACATTCAGAAAATATTCCCAGTGCTGTGGGGGCTTTGCTGCTCCTCCGTTCCCTGTGTTGGGCTGGGGCAGGAGCAGGGACCTGCTGACCCTGTGCAGGGAGCCCTGAGCACAGCAGGGAGGTTACATCCTTTTCAACACATTTCATGGTCAGGTTTGACATTATCACCATGTTGAGTGTGAGGAGGAGGATTTATTTGGTGTGTCTGTCCCTCCTGTGTGTGTCCATGGGGGACATGATGCCTTTTCCTTTCCAGTGTGTATAACTTTGGCCCATTCAGGACATTTCTGACCCATTCTGGGTCTGGTCTCTGAATGAGCAGGTCTGGACAAGCCTTGTTTGGTCCACACAACCATCTCAGCCTTAGAGAAAGAAATATTATGCTGTTTTATTTTTGTCCTCTCTAGTTCTGGCTCTTGCCTCCCTCCAGCACATAGCTGGGCTGTCAAGAAGGGTCCATGCTGAGCATGAGCACTTTCACTTCCTAATATTTGACTCTAGGGCTTTTTGGACAAGCTGCATTTGTTTGAAAGCTCACTGTCAGCTCCAGCTTTTGGTCTGATTGCTCCCCTAAGAGCACTGTACTTAATTAGGCTGGAATTGCTATAGCACAATCACCCAACCATAACGATGTCTTTAACTGAATCAGAGAGGTTTGCTGGGGCACGGGTCCAGAGCTGCCTTCTCTGCCTGCTGCTGCAGAACAGGCTGACCTAGAAACAGCCAGGGACCATGTTATAAAACTGCCTTTCTGAACTTCTCCCATGGCAAATGATGAATACACAGCTGCCTGTTCCTGCCTCTCACCTTCTGAAGGGAATTCTTTTGCTTTTTGATGTCCATTGTCTGGTAATTATTTGAAAGGTTGAGAGGCATGGCTATATTTGCACTGAGCAGTGCTGGTCATTCATGGCTCGATGGACTTTTCTTCTCTGTGCATTTATGGGCCACAAGGCAGAAACCCTTCTTTCCCATGCTCTGGTTTAACCACAGGGAGGTACAAAGTCACATCCAGGGTTTGCTTCCCAGCCAGAAGGAAGGATGCAGGTCCCAGAGTTTAGCTCAAGGTGTGCACCCAAAATGGCTTTGTCATCCCCACCCTGCCCCTGCAAACGTGGCTGACACCCCCACAGTCTGTGTTGAGCTCTTGTTCTTCCTTGCAGAGCATCCACCTGTCCTTTTTGCGCACGGTCCCACCTTACTCTCACCAGGCCAATGTCTGGTTTGAGATGATGCGAGTCTTCAACTGGAACCACGTCATTCTGATAGTCAGCGACGACCACGAGGGTCGTGCTGCACAAAAGAAGCTGGAGACCCTCCTGGAGGAGAAAGAGTCCAAGGTCAGTTCCTGAACATTGTCTTGTAGCTTTGTTTAAGCAACAACAACAAAACTAGAAGTCTTGGGCTGTTGTATGTATGTAGATTTCTGTATGTAAAACACCTTTTCTTTCCATTGTAACATGGCTAACATGCTTAAAGCATCAACAGTGTCTGACTAGTACCTGACAGAACTTTGTACTTTATTCATTTCACTTGCTTTGCCATGGTCAAAATCTCCTACATGTAAATCGACTACAAAATGAAGGGAAGGATAACCTGGAGCTCTGCAAATGCCTTGCCCAAGTTTCCCAAGCAGGGAGAGGACCAGTCGCTCAGCTTAGGGAAGCACCTGCCCCACTGCAGCCACCCCAGGGCCAGGCAGATCCAGCAGTGCCAAAGCCACCCTGAAAAGCAGCTTCTGAATCAGCAATCAGGGGCTCAGCCTAGTGCTTAGGAGGGGCAGGGCAGCCGGGGTTGTGACGACCCTCTGGGCTGAGCTGTTGGCCCGTTCCCATCTCCATCAAAGCACATGCCAAACGCTGCTTTCCTGACACCCCATGCTGACACAGGGGTGGGTGTGGGACCTTGCACCTGCTCTCAGGGCCAGTGGGAGCAGGGAGGGAGGCAGGGGAGGGCCCCGAGGTGCGGGAGGACAAAGCAGACACCTGCAGCATGGAGGGAAAGGGCTGAACGAGCGTTCAAAACAAGCAGAGAAGAAGAGCACAGGAAGCTGTTTGGCTGCAATATGGAAGGCAAGGAACCACCTCCTGTCCTATGGGGTGAAGTCCCAACAAGTCCTCTCTCCTGGGGCAGGGTGATATCCCCTTTGGATGGACAGAGCCTGAGTTCATCCAAGTCTTCAGCGGCATCAGGGCAGGCACCCATTGGGGGATGTTTCCTCCTGGGTCACTGGCAGGGACCCCAGCCTGCTCTTTCCAGCCCCACCTGCAGCTACAGACCTTTGACAGTCTCTCAGCTGTTGAGGAGATGTGGCCATAGATGCTTCTTGTGGTTGGAGTTGGTGGCTGAGCTGAAAGGTGGGACCCTGTGACTGCTCTTTGTCACCTCCCTGCACAACTGGTACAGGGGTGCAGGCTGGCACAAGTCACACTAACCAACAGACTCCTGATTCTGGCAGTGATTTTCAAGAAGTTTCATCCTTGCTGCACCTCAGGCTGTCACAAGACACTGATGTTCCACCACCCACAGAGGGATCCTCCTGCCTCCAAAGGCAGCTTCCCACAGGGTGACAGCAGGACAATGTTTTTCTCCAAAGCCTCTTCCCAGCACAATGCCCTTCATAAAGGGAGAGCCACTGTCAGTCTCTCATCCCTCCTCTGGCATCTTTTGAGTTCCACTTTCTGTTTCGCTGTAGTTCCCGTGCATCCCATTTTGCTGTTCCCTCTCTTGCCTTCACTCCTGTTTGCCCCATGTGCTGCTCCCAGGCACAGGGTGCATTTCTTCTTCAGCCTGTCCACCCCACAGGAAAGCCTTTGAGATCTGGAGCTTGAAAGATGGGGAGGGAGGGTCTGTCCTCAGACCTTCCCCATATTTGCACTGCATCTACCACGTCTTGGTGTCCTCTGGCAGCCCCTGGGCTGTTGCAGAGGCTCGGGTCTCTCTCCAGCCTGGAGCACCTGCTCTGTCCCAGTAGGTCACCTTGTCTTCTCTTTGGGGGGTGCCACTGAATCTTGTTTCCTTTTCCTTTGAGAAAAGGTCAGACAGACTGGTCTGACTGGTCTTGCAGAGGGCAGATAACCTGTTGGGGCTTTCCTGTCTTCCTCCACCTCTTCTCTCCAATCTCTCTCTGATCACTGATGTGCTGACTCTTTTCATGCCATAAAATTGTACCATGGGCCCCTCCCCGGCCTCTCCAGGGGCAGCCTGGGCCCTGGGGAGGGAGCAGGCAGGATCCCTGATCTCGGCTCTTCAAGGTTTAGATCACAGCCCCTGAGGACATGGAGGACCTGCTCAGGGTCAGAGATTCACTTGCCCATCTGAGCTCTTGGTTTGAGGCATGGCTTTGCCCTCAGGGTCTGTGCCTCCCCGTGTGCCAGCCAGGCACCACTGCATGGGTCTGCACCTCCAGCAGCACCCTGAGCCCAGCACTCAGGCTGTGTTGGACAACCCTGGAGTGCCCCATGTGCCTGCCTTGTCCTGGGACTGTCTGCATCAACTCTCAGCCAGCACAGCTATGCTCATTCTTGGGGCTGCTGGGGCTTGGAAGGGAGTGCTGGACACTGTGACACCACAGAGCTTCTCCAGGTCAGAGGTGACAAGTCCCTGCTGTCCTGCCTGCCTTTCTCTGGGACAGTGGCTTTTATGAAAGTGGCAAATTTTTGAGTGAATGCAGGAGCACATGCTGGAAAGGGAACTTCTGATTTGTCTGTCCCTGAAACAAAGACCTGAGAAGGGCTGCAGGACCACATGGAAAAATGGGAAAAGGAAGATTACTAGTGTAGTTCTGGAAAGAGGGCTAGTGACAGGGAGAGGTGATCAGGGGCCAGCCTTGTTGCACCCAAGACTCTGATGACCAGCCTGGGCCGAGGTGCCAGCACATCCCAGAAATTTCTGGTTGGAGGCTGCAGCATGGATAACCACGTTTTGGCTACATTGCCAGTGCCTAAGGAGAAATGACCAGTGTTGCCTGATTGGCGAACATTCCTGCATCTCTGGTCTCCTTGTAGCAGTCATTACTCCAGGGCTCACTGCAGGCCCAGCAGAAGCCACTAAGAAGCCACTGCAGAAATCCTTGCTGTGTGAGTCATCAGAAATGGAGGCAAACCTGGGCTCCAAGCAGATTTTGCCTCTTCAGACACTTTTCCTTGCCAGGACCCAATTTCTTTGAGCAATGAAAAACCGTTGGGCTTGTCCAAGGGGAAGAAAGAAAGATCACGCAGCTGCATGGAAAGGAGACCTGGCAAGATGTCCTGCACAAGACTGGCCTGAATGCTTGGGAAAAGGCAAGATAATTAGTTTGGAAAGCAAGATGAAGAGAAATCTGTCTGTCTGAGGAACACCTGGGAACATGGAACCCTGTGCACTGGGGGTGCAAAGGGTCAGGTTCCTGGCAGGGATCCATTGCCACCAGGCTCTGGAAAAATGGAGATGAGAGTAGAGCTGTGTCCCACACCCCATGTACACAGATCAGGGACGCTGAGCTGAGGCAGAGTCAAGGAGAAGATGTCAAACAATGTCCCACCAAAACCTGCCGAGCCCTCTCCTGAAGACACCATTAGGTTGCTCTTATTGGCCTGGCCACAGGGGCTGCTCCCAGGAAGGTCCCAGGGCTCTGTGCAGCTGCTGCAGGGTCAGGGCTCTGAGCAGAGGCTGTGGGCCCTCAGCACGCTGCCTGCTCCAGAGGAAACCTCCACCACTGGGTGCCCTTCCCCAGGCTCCTCTGGGACCAAGCAGCACCAGCAGCTGAGGCAGCAGAGCAGGGGAGGAGCAGGATCTCTGCTCAAGTCCAGTCTCTCTGGGGTCAGTGCACTCTCCGAGCCCCACTGGCACGCTCCAGTCAGCAGCAAGAAGAGCACCAAGCAGTGAGCCCCACTAGCCACGCTCAGGGCCAGGTTAAGGGCACCCTGGTCTTGAGTAGCTGCACCTCCCAGGGCCACCCGTGTGCTGCAGAGCCATGAGGTGCCCTGGGCCCTCCCCAGGCACCAGGTAAAAGCTGCAATGTCATCCCATGTTCACCATTGCTTCATATCGCCACGCTTTGAACCAACATGGGACATAGAGAACTTTATCTTTCTTTTTTGGATGTCAACAGAGCTCAAAAAGCTGCTCCCTCCTTTCAGGGGGTGAGAGGTTCAGCTGAGACACCTCACTTTGTGTGGACTCTCTGAGGGTGGACAGGACTGTAATGCTGATAGTGATGCTAGTAATGCTAATACTCTTAACTGTAACAGTTTGCCTTTATCCAGCACTTTCCGTACACAACATTTTGTCCTTTACTTCCACAGTAATTCCATGGAAAACCCACCACTTAGGCCCTTAGATTGTTTCTGAGTTTAAGATAAAAATTCCTTGCAGAAGAACTCCCCAGTCCCTCAAGGGAAAATGCAACTGCCTCGCACCAGCTGTGACACTCAGGCTTTGCTCTCAGATTGCTCCGTGACGCTCCCGTGAGAGCTGAGGCACAATCTCTCCTGATAGTGGTTTTTGCGAGCTCCAGCGTTATAGAGACCCTTTAGCAAACAGTGGAGGAGGAGGTGGATGTTGGATTGCTTTACTACACGTCATTTTCAACTGTTTATAATATTCTTCTGTGTCTACATATTTTCTCTGTGCACATTATTCATCAGAGTAAAAAAAGGAACTATGAAAACCTCGACCAACTTTCCTATGACAACAAGCGAGGACCCAAGGTATATATGCATGGAAATGCACGCCGCCCACCAACCTAACTAGCAAATGAAAAATAGCCACAGCAACAGAAAAATAAAAAAGAAAAAAAAAGAGAAAGAGAAAAAAAAAAAGAAAAGAAAAGAAAGAAAAAAAAATTCCATGACTATGTTTCTTGGTAGCACGTTTTTATGTTGAGATAGTTTGGTTTGGACTTGAGAATGGAAACTTAGCCAGCTGACCCTGGAAGGATTTCTTTTTGAAACATGCATGTGAACCAGTAATTAACTTGCAAGTTCTTTTTTTTTTTTTTTTTAAAGTTGAACCAACCCCCTTTCCTCCCCAAAGGAAATGGTTCCTTGGTGTAAGTTGCTCACTTTGATTCCCAAAGGTTAACCCTGTGCAATATGTTTTTTTCATTTCCCATGTTTTTGAAAAACAACACTCGTTTGAGTTTTCAATTGCATTTCAAAGCCTTTTTCTCTTTCCTGTACAATGCACGCCTCTTTTTGGGTCTTGATTGACTTCAGTTTGCATGCACAGTGCAAAAAAAAAAAAAAAAAAAAAAAAAAAAAAAAAAAAAAAAAAAAAAAAAAAAAAAAAAAAAAAAAAAAAAAAAA
>VZUI01088745.1:0-10351 GCA_013401135.1 Cettia cetti | reverse complement strand
TCTCCCCTCTCCCCTCTCCCCTCTCCCCTCTCCTTTTTTCTTTTTCTTTTCATGCCACTCTAAAGACACAAAACAAACCCAAATGCTGATATGTTAAATTGGCTTATGACTGGAACAACTGGACATAGCATGAATAAAGTGGACTCCTAGGAGGACAGACTACTAGCTTAGAAAAGCTTGCACTTTACTGCAATTGTGCTGCATTGTTCTAGAGAAAATCTATTAAAAATGGTTCCATGTATTATATGTAACATGAAGGAAATACTATGAAGGTTTTAAATTTTAAACAAAATCTGTGGTGTTAGATTAGATGTATATTTGAGCTTTGCTTTCTATTGGAGCCTCATTGTCTCAGAGACAGATGAATGCTTTTTTACCATTTTTCATTTTGCCCAGGATCTCTGCCTCACCATCATTTCCATAATTTATTACCAAAGATGTTAGCATAATTATGTCTAATTAATATGTCCTCAAAAAATCTACCATGCCAGCAGCTTGTAACAAGGCAAGGTTCATGTTCATATGAAGACAAAAATCTGGGCTTTGATTCCAAAGGAAATCTTAAACTTTGGGGGCTGTTTGGCTTTTCAAGAATACGAGGTTCTCTTCATGACTTGTTCCCTTCCTGTCTTCTATCCTTGTATTAACTGTCAAAACCTGGCACAGAAATGAGTTGATAATTGCCATTGTCCTTGCTGTTGGCAGTTACAATTTATATTAAACATCAGGTTCATTTAAAAACAAAAGAGGGTAGGGGAAACAAATCTTTTAAGAAAAGGAGCAAAATTTGTGGAGGCTGCATTAAGCTTGCTCATTGTCATATTTGGCAGCTACTGTGATACTGTGTGATCTGATTGCTGGGTTTCTATATTCTGTGTGTGGAGGGGATTCCCCCATACAGGTAGTGAACAAAACCAATCTCATATGGGGTATTTGAGTCATGATTTTTGAGAAATCAGACTGGCAGTGCCATGTCTGATTTCCCTAACACTCCAAACTGTCCGAAATACATGGGATTAACAAGAAGCATTGGGCTGAGCAGTGCCTTATATGAAAATTTCTTAATCAAAATTTCTGTATAAAGAAAGTAAACTCCAGAGTTTTAGCATTGTCTCCATAAAAATGCCTGAGAATAACCCAGGACATTTCTTAAATGCATAAAGCAAAATCATTTAACAAGTAATTGCTCCTTTTGTAAATCTGTAATACACACCTCCAAACACAATGTAACCAGTTGTGAATGATCCTCTGACCCCACATTTCCAATTCAGTATAGTTTTCTCTGCTTACTTTTGTATGAAACAATTGGGTTTAGTTGTTAAACCTCTGTTAACTGTATACTAAGAAGTGGAAGAAATTTGTCTTGATGTTAGTTCTGTGTATTTCTGCATGTAAATATATTCAACATTCACAGACTTAATATATTCTATAAAGTTATTCTTGGTAAAATACAAAATTTTGGTAATTTTCTTCCCCAAAACTTCAGCTGTGATAATGGGTACAAAATTTATATTAGCTTTCTGCAGTATAACTAAGACAACTGTTATTTTTAATAACTGACACTGAGGGACTTTTTACCCACTATTTCTACCATGAATGGTAAAAAAGAATGGATCAGGCAATTTAACTGCTTCCTTTCATACACAGCTGTGATCCCCAAGGTGTGTAGCTCAATGGATCAGTCTTAAAATTTCCTGATGACCCTTGCTTGCTGTTACAGCTCTCTTATTTCATGACTCTGTAAAAATTGCTTAATAGAATTTTGGAGGCCAGAAGCACTCCTGCAGCTCTCCCTTTCTTTGTGTTTCTCTTCATAAAATAAAACCCTCACTATAAACTTCCATCAAGGTGATGGAGCAGCTCAGGCTTGTGGATGTTGAAACCTTGCTTCATTTTTCAAGTTGTAAAGCATAGAAAGAAAACAAAAAATCCAGGGAAATATTGTACATAAGAACAGAAGCCCACAGCTCTACTTTCAGATTTGCAGGCTTGATGCTTAATTTCTGATTTTGTGTAAATTTGGGATTACAAAACAGCATCATTTGTTCAGAAGGGAACTCTGGGTAGCGTAAAGTGCCCTTTAGACCAAGTGGAACTAAAATGCACCATTAATCGCTGCATTCCTTTCTGGATCTCTATTCTCTAAGATGTTTGATGTGACAGTTTGCCAGCACTGAACTACTTCTTTTAGACACTTTTTGAAATACAGCTCCAGCAGTCTGTACTTAGGTTCTTTATGCAGAGCTTGGAAAGTTAGATGCCTGGAAGAAAGACCAAAAGCAGCCCCAAATTTTGATAAGGAAACATCCTGGAGATCTGTTCTTCCACTGACCAGTTTTCTTTGAAGGACTGGAAACAGGATTGCTGCTTTCTTTTAAAATCTGACCCCTGGAGTACATAATAGTTGCAAACACAGCCACCTTATTATCAGCTTAGTGTTGAATCCAGATAACTGTACAAAAAGAGCACCAATTCATGGGACCAGAACTAGGGCCCAGCCAGGGACAGCTTTCATGTTGCACAATGGTCCAGTGCCGGTCTCAAAACAAACAACCCACCCAAAAAACCCAAACTAACAAAGACCTCACCCCTTTCTATTCCCCCCACTTTCCCTCAGCTCCTTACAGTCCTGTTCAGATTTTCTATATGGTCCCTTATTCAGTGTCTCATTTTTCTCTTTATTTAAAAAAAACGGATTAATAGGAAAACAGTCCATTCTAACAAATGATAAATCATACCTAGAGGCTGTAGTTAAATTATTTTCCCCATAAATTCCTTCTGTATCTTTTTCTTGACTGTGAGTGAGACTTTCTTACACTCTGGAGTCAGACCTGGTAAGAGTAAGTGTGCTGTGGAAATATGCAGCTCTATCTGCTCAGCAGATCCTAATTACAAATGTCCTTCCTGTAAATCTCTTGTGTTGTCTCTCCACACGACCACCTTGGCAGAGCAGGAAACTTTCGGCATACCTTGCTTTGTTTGGTATGGCTTCTTTTTTTTGTGTACAACTCATGCAGAGAGGGCAAGCCGAGGAGGAGTGCAAAACTTGACCTGTGGTGCATTTTAATAGAGAGAAGGATGACATCCAACTCATCCACATAACTGAATACATCTTGCAAGGGCTAGAATGAGATGGTGCTATTCGAAGGAATGACATGAAAATGGTTTTTTTGGTTGAGTGTGTTTTCATTCATGAATTATGCCTACAATAAATAAAATTCATGGTGTTCACTAACTCATCCTTTCTATTTTCTAGCTGCTGGTGGGTGCAACTTACTCCAGCATCTGTGGGCTCATAAGAAACTGCACATTATCTGGCTTATCTTTTGAAACTTAGTAAATGCTGTAACTTACCACCAAATAAATGTATTACTGTACTGCTCAGTTCTTAACACACTGTTCTTGCTGCAGCTTTTTGAAAGCAATAAGAGAAATTTTCCACATAAGTAGTTGCCATATGTTAAATAATTATTTTAAATTGTTCATTTTTTTAATATAAATTGTGGATTTGGTGTCTTTAATGTGTAAAACAAAACTGTAATAAAGCTTGAGAATGTTTGGGCTGTTGGTCCACAAGAGGTGATGACCTCCGTCAGCTCCACACCTTGGAGATGGTTGGCATCCCTGAGAATCTGAAAGTCTTTGTGTTAACAGTATTTTGGTAGTCCCAGTATTGGAAAAACATCCCACATGTATGAGGTATTACATAAACAAAGCTGCTAAATGCTGAATTTGTTCTTTGTTTTGATAGGACATTAGTGATTTCAGAATGAGGAACAGTATCTTATGTAGTAGAATTATTGCTGACTTTTGGATACTTGAAAAGTCTCTCTGTGGTCAGGACCACCCCTATTTTCTGCTTCACTCCAAAAATTTGTAATAATATTGGAGTACCTTGATGCACAATTTGATTTATTATTTGTGTCTCTGTAACCAATTTAGTTGGATGTTAATAAATCATACTTGCAAAAGGTCACAGAGCACCCTGACTTTTTCCCAGGGGTTGTAAGCATCTTTCTTCAAAGGTTGCTCGTGGCAGCTGAAACAAATCTCATTGCTGTAGTGATCTGTGCTTTTTACACTTTGCAAAATGGCAAGTAGGAAAGAGCTTCCATCTGCTAGAACCCTTATTTATCACTCTCACAATCTGTCTGGTAGTTGTGCAATGTTCCAGTTGTACTGCTCTCCACAGCTCTGCTGCATGGCTATTGTGCCAGACACCAGAGGCAGGAAAAGGGGTAAGCTGATGGAACCCATTTACAGCAGGAAGTTTTTTCTTAAAAGCAGGTTTTGGCAGACATATGTGCAGCATAACTATTATGCTTTAGTATGAGCGTAGAAACCACAAACTAAATGTTCTCCATAATACAACCTTTAAAAACAAGGAAGCATGGTATTTATTGGGTAAAATAAATAACTGGAAAGAAAAAATATCAGTGTGGTGGTTTTTCCCTTAGAGATGATGATTTAGGAAACCTCTGCCAATCAGACCTCAGCTATGTCTCACAGTCCCACCACGTGTATAAGATGCAATATGGATGGACCAGGATCTTGAAAATGTGGGAGTACAGTGAGTGTAACTCCTGACCAATGTGAAATTCCTGACTGCAGTTCTGTAGCACTTTGCAGCCTCGGTGTCTACAGAGTTCTGGTGGGAGGGAGCATGGAGCTTTCAGGAAGAGCTGGGAAAAGTGGATCTATAAATTTGTGACCGTGCAAAATATCCTCAACTATTGTACATGGCAGAATCAGGATAGGGGCCAAAAGAAAACCAGTGGGCCAGAATCAGCTCCTGGTTTTTTGAAATCCAGCCATTTTGGTTCTATTGGATTAAGATCTTTGGAACTTTATCACTGTGTCAGGGGGAATAATTTCATTGCTAATTTATTTCATAGAGACCTGATACAGTTTAATTGGTATCTGAACTAAATAGCACATAGTTCAACTTGCTGGGAAAAGTTCTGGTTTATAGAAGCAGCAGTATTTTTTCATAATTATAAAAGGGAGAGGAAGATTGCAAGGGATGCTTGTTATTGGTGCCCCACTCATGAGCACCCAGGGCAGCTGGAATTTCTTCTACAGAAAAAATGGGTATGCAGTGAATTTCTCATGACTTCCCCTCAAGCTCATACTGTGTAAAGTGTCCACAGTGTGGTCAGTGCTACTCAGACAAAACAGGCTGTCCTCTACAGAAGTGCAAGGTAAACTTGGACCTTGCATCCAATTTATGTTTAAGCTCAGTTGTCTGTTCATTTACTGTTATCTCTATTTTAAAGTCACTTTGCTTACCACAAAATGATTCAAACCTTCATACGGTGAGGAAAACACTGACAGCTGAGTAAAGCTTGCTCTACATAGTAACCAACACATCTTGGCTTTTTTGTTGTTATTTTTTTACGCCTCTGTTATATTTCTTTCACATGGCAAATGTTGCTCTCTGTGCTTGGTTTATTGATTTTTAATTTAGACCTCTCTGTTTTATGCATAAGAATTTGTAAGGTTACTCTCTGTTTTTAAATGGAGTTAAAAGCTGGCAAGATACCAAATTCTGACGTATCCTTATGAATTTATATCTTTGCTTATTCTGTGCCAAAGGAAATATTTGAAATTACTTTGTGCAAACTCTCATTTGAGGTAAATCAACATTGCTCTACTGAGCTGAGTGTCACCGAGGCTTAAGTTAACTGAGAATTCGTTTCTGTAGGTTCGCTAAGTTTTCACAGGCTCTGGAAACAGTAATAAATTCCTGGAACACATACACAAGATGTTGTGTATGAACATCCACTGATGTTTCTGACTGTAATTTCAGACTCCAGGAATTATTGTCTTCCTCTAAATAATAGGATACTACTTCTCCTTGAGGATTTTGTGTTCTGATGTTTCGCGTGCTATTCTAGTAAAACCAGCTGTTACAATTCAAAAGTACTTTTTTTTTTGCTTAGTTAACATTGTTTGTATTTATTAAAACTTCTTGAAAAAAATAGTTCCAAAATTACAAATTAGTTACTTTTCAGCTTGTGTTAAATAAAAAAGAAATAAAGGCTGCAGTAAGGCAACTTTGAATTACTGCAGTACATGACTTGAAAAATCCTCTCCTCCTTAGGTTTTTATGAGGATATGTCTCCAATGCCTAGATTGCTGCTTAAGGCAAGGCAGATTATGTAGATTTATCAATAGATGAGAACCTGTCTAATAGCTGAAAGAGATTTACAGTTTTGTTTACTGCAAGGTTTGTTTTAATTTTGGCAATTGACAGACTGAAGATGGAGTGAAGTCAAGAGATCATCCTACTTGTATTCATTGTTTGCTACTTGCACTTTAGTCAATGAAGTAAACCCTGTAAAGGCAGCTAGAGCTATATAGGTTTTTGGATGGAAAAATCAATTTTTCTTATAAGGTTCAAAAATAGCAAAGCAAATTACTAAGTTCTTTGGTGGGGAAAATCTTTTACTAAAGACTTGGCCTAAGAGAGCACTGAAAATAGGTCAGTTAGGGAAAGCATGACTTTTTCCAAGTTCTCTAGTTACTAAAGGATGATGAGCCTAGCCCTTCCTTAACATGTACCCTTTCATTTTGGCAACAGAGTAAAGCTTCAGTTAAAGTTGATGCAATATAAAGAACTCTAGGATATTATATTCTCACCTTTTGTGAATATCAGGAACTGAAAAAGTGGAAGGTGATGCTCATGTGAATGCTTTGGTCTTGATACCAGCACAAATTGGTTGTTTGACCTGATGGGAGAAAGGAATGAGAGAAAAGAGTATATGTTGAAATATGATTCTCAGTATTGAAGTGTGCAGTCTTGAGGTCCTAGGAAAAACGAGTAACTGCAGTTCATGCTTTCCCAATCCTGGTTGCTCATTGTTTCCTTTCCTGATAATGCCTCCTCTCTCAGGACACAGCTGCTCTTCTTTCTCTTTTAGAAACTGTACTGCTCACACTGTGGTACGTTGGCATTAATGAGGATGGACAGTAACTGTGGGAGAACCAAATAAGCCCCATCTCAAGCTGACAGAACCGGTTCTGCAGGAGGAGTACAACCCCATTTCCCAGTTGCAAAGAGTTGTCTCTTTGGCAGTAAGAAAGCCATCCACCCAAAGGTAGTTCCATCACCTGTTACAGATGCCATTCATCCAGTATCAGTGCACCACTCAGATTAACAAGGGCAGTACAAGCAGCAAGGGCACCAGTTTTAGTCCTGTGATGAGGCAAGTAAATTACATTTTTAATTGTCAGAGAAGAGGCCAGCACTTTATTTCATACATGAGGTTGTTTTCCAGCATAGTGAAGACCTGGTCTGCATGTGGAACTGCAATGTAACAAATAATGTCAACAACCTGGAGTTGTGTGACTCTGTCCTGGGCCACCACCAGTACAAATTTGCTGGACATGACTGCTCTGTAGTGGTTCCCACTCTGTTCAGAAGGACAGCTGCAGCCTTTTCACAGTAAGGTTGGAAGGGACCACAGTGGATAATCTGGTACAACCTCCCTGCTCAAGCAGGGTCATCCCAGAGCACATGGTACAGCATTGCACCCAGACAGTTCTTGAATGTCTCCAGTAAGGGACACTCCACATCCCCTCTGGGCAGCCTGTTCCAATGTGGGGTCCCTCACACAGTAAAGAATTTCTTCCTCACATTCAGGTGGAATTTCCTGTGCAGCAGTTTCTGCCCATCATCTTTAGTCCTATTGCTCAGCATCCCTGAGAACAGCCTGGCTGCAGCTTCTTGGCACCCTCCCTTCAGATACTGACAGACATTCATGAGGTTCCCTTTCAGTCATCTCTTCTCAAGGCCGAACAGGCCCAGCTCCCTCAGCCTTTCCTCGTAGCAGAGATGCTCCAGCAGTCCCTTAATGAACTTTGCAGACCTCCACTGGACCTGCTCCAGGAACTCCATGTGTCTCTTGTGCTGAGAAGCCCAGACTGGAACACACTGCTTTTATATCTACCAATCTGTTTTGACCCAAAGCACCCCCTTTGTGGTACCTGCTGTCCTTTTGGGCAACACTGTTGCATAATATAAAAAGAACTGCCATGCAGTTACCAGCCCACACATCTTTTATCTGCTTGCCAGCCCTTGCTCCTTGCTTCAAAAAGAACTGTGTTCCTTTTTCATCCTGTTCCCTTTTGTGGGAAAAGCGCAGGTATGTTCTTACCCCACTGCCTTGGAAGCAAGCACGTCACCTACTGAAATGAGGAGGAGCGATAGCAAGCTGAAGAATGAAGTGGCTTTAAGAAGAAACATGAGGCCTTCCTCTTGGTACCCAACAGGGCTGAACTGTCACCCCTGTGGGAAACGGGATGGGGTTTTAACTTCTGTCCTTCTTTGCAGTGTGTGTTTCTACAGCAGAAGATGCAGACAGCTCCTGCTGCAGACTCCCTGGGAAGCTGCGGGAATCCTGACTCACTTGTAGGAGCAATGCAGCCTCACCCTCCTCAGAACCCTCTGGAGCCACTGACTTCTTTGCTGTTTGTGGTCTCCTCAATACATCTACCACCTTTATGGGCCATGGCTTGCTTCAAAGATCACTAAACAAAATTCTCAATTTCTATCTTTGTGGGCACTTAAAACTGAAATATTTTGTTGTTGTTGTTCTGAAGAAACCTCTTTTAGATTTTCCTGGAACAGGAATTTCTGTTGTTGTTCCTGCAAGAGAGACTGAGCTGACAACAGATAATGAGAAGACGGATTACAGAGTTGCAAAACAACTAGAAAAGAAAACAAAGGAGGCACAAAAACCCAAATGGGAGAGAGAAAAATTATTTTAAATCATAATAAAGCTATTGCTACAAATGTAGTACATGACAACACGCATCTGGTGCTACTCAATGAAATATTAATGTTACCTTCTGAACATTTTGCAAGGTTTGACTATGGCCACGCTCCAGTTCTGCAGCAGCACAACACAAACACCATCCAGCTGGCTGCCCCATGAGGGACTGCAATCACACACTGCCTATTCTTCAGAAAATTCTGCCCAAATCATTTGCTCCCACAGGTGGATAGAGAAGTTTTTGAGGATGCTTATGCATGAGGAATTGCATGAAATGCAAGAGGAATTGCATGAAGCAGAACAAATCTAGAGAAAGAAAACTTACAGCCAGCTTTTCTCTCTACAGGCAGCTTCAACCATGGGCTCTTTTCCAGGGATCTTTTAACTCCTGTTGCTTTGCCAGTTTTGTCCTAAATCTTCTGTGCTCTTTAGATATGATTTCCTTAGTTCTTCCATTCACAGTAACTTTAAGGTTGTCTACAAATAGCAAAATCACTAGGAACTGCCCTTATTTTAGGGTGACTTTTTTTAGTGATTTGAAAATGTAACAGTAAAATAATTAGAAGTGGAAGTACAATTTATTAAAACAATGTCTATTATATAAGCACTTAAAATCAGTTATCTAGCTGCCCATAGTAGTAAGCCCTGTACAACTCTGAATGATGCCATGTGCTGCTGTACAGTTAGATTTCAGAGCAGTGCCAGAAACCCTGACAGAGTGCTTACAGTCTGAAAAGTGTACATGTGCTTCATTTTTTGGAGGCATGATGACAAGTATCCTCTGTTTGTAATGTTTTATTGAAAAACAAAATCCTAGTAATTTTTACTTGAATACAGTTTGTCATTTTGACTTTGTCACTCCTGTTCCAACTGCCCAAGAACTAAATATATAGAAAAAATAAAAATTAGGCATTAGGAGTAAGCTAAGTTTCAGATTTTATTACATAGTTTTTAGTCTTACGAAATTTAATGCTGAAGTTTAGTGTAGTCTAATACTTTTAAAATAACTGTTTATATAGGACCTACATGAAAGTTCAGGGCTCGTACATAATAGTTTGATAGCCATTCCTTTTGGCTAATTTATGAGAAAGTTTTACTACTAAATAGATTGAACAGGATAGCAGCCAGATGGTTTTTGATAAAACATTAATGAAATGAGATGGTTTCTAATAAATTATTATGGAAGGCTTTTGAGACATTCAAGAAATATTATCTATTCCTAAGTCTTCATTTATCATTACTGTAAAAGAAATAAAGTTCTGTGGCTGGCATCTAATCTACAATTTAAAGTTAGAAGCACCAAGTTTATGCAAATTCATGTAAACTGTTCTCCATATTATTACTGCAGGCATCATAGAATCATTGCATGGTTGTGATGCCTTAAGTTGTAGCTTTCATATTTTAGATTCTGTGCTGCATAGGGATGTAGTTTTGAGCCTCATATTAAGTGCTAGTGAGCTCTCTTCACAGGGTAGGTAGACAAAACAAATCCTTTTCTTGCTGAGGACCAAGGACAACTGTCAGACCCAAAAGCATCAACAACAGAGGACCAGAGGGAGGAACAAGAAAGACAG